>JARHVA010000008.1:335000-347500 GCA_037957365.1 Torreya grandis
TACAAAATTAATGATGGCAATGCTGACTTGATAGATAAATTGAGAGATGAGCTTGAGATGAGGTGAATTAGTCATAGCTTGAAGAAATGACAAAAAAACTTCCCATAGGTGCCTTGAAAATACTAGTGTCACTACACATATCATTTAAAGATTAGATATGGGGACACCATAGTTTGGACATCTTTACATTATACATGCACAACTACGCATAGGTCTACAAAATTATTTACCACAAGTTGAGGCTTGAAACCAATCAATAGAAGGTGCTTTATGTTATTTGACAAAAAAACTATTCAAAAACTAAATGTAATTGGAGGATTTATCATATTTAATTCAATATATGTCATATATCCTTCCATGTTGAAGAATAAAATTCCTTAGGTCCAATTGATGAAGAGGATCTTATTTTATCTTTGGAGATCTACCACTACACCTACCACTATTTACCTTAATCCTTTCAAAATAAATGCTCACACAAAATTTTTTATTTTCTCACCTTCACATTCAATGTTCAACATGAAAACAATCAGATTCATACATGGTTAGATTCACCAAAAATGCATTCTTAACAAATGTAAAAATCTAACCCATAGCTCCTGCTCTGATACCAAATAAAAGAGTTGGTTCAGATTTGTATGAGAACAAGAGCTGAACACACACAGATAAATTTTCAACACAATAATATTTTGCTCACTATATTTCTTCTATTAGATATTAAATCATATGAACACATTACATATATATAGGGAATGTCTACCCTATAAATAGGGAGATCCATATCCATTCACTTTATCAACTAATAACCACTAATCTCCTAAACATATATGAGACAATATAATATTTTACCATATTATCCATACAATTACACATAAAACTAAAATTGAATCTATTAATTTTATCTAATAATGTTTTATGCTATACCTCAATACCAAATGTAACACCTTAGTCTACATAGATTGAATCTCACACATAAGGGATTGCACATTAGGAGAAGAATAATGTGTGCTAACCAAAGGTGGTGTTTCAAAGTACTGAATAGGAATTGGCATATGAATATATTGAATCCCTTGGGCTGCACCCATATTTAATGGTGGTATAAAATTTGTATATGATGATGTCAAAAAAGGTAAAGAACCCATAACAATATAATAATAAGATCTATTAGTCATGCTTAAAATTTTTATGTCCAAAAGAGTTTGTAAAATGGTATGATAATCCTGAGATTGATTATGGATTGCTTCATGAAAGTTATTAAAAAATTACACCTTATTAATTGGTGGTTTTCCATCATCTATAGGTGGAATTACATCTTGATTCTCAACCTAAGTGTCAATGTCATCTTGATGGTACTATTCATGCTCCAAAGTATTATCATTCACCTACATACATTTAGCTTATTTATGAACATTTGAAGGTCACAATATACCCTTTTTCTTATCCATCTTATGTGACTTATCAAAATAAATATCTATATGCTCAAATTGAGTACCACTTAACCTAGGACCTCTTCTAAGAGAGGTAGAAATATATTAAATAGAGTGCATAAAATATGAAATGAAAACTTGGAATATTTTTGCTATTAAATAATCTATCAAGTTTCAAAACCCCTAAGATAAACATTACAACCAACAAAAAGGAGAGAAACCATAGAAAATTATCCTTGATGCGGTTTTTATGCACACCAAGGTTTATTATGGGAAGTTCCCTAACATTTTAGGATCGATAAAATATAAACACTTCAAGGTATGAGTTTTAGGTCTTGGTTTTGAAAATAACAATGTGGTGGAATAGAGATGAGTGGAATGGTTATTTACCATGGATGTTTCAAATATGATGGATGTCTAATTCTCAATTGAAATACTACTTGAGGTGTGTTGTTCTAAAAATCGTCAATGACAATTTTAGTTGTAAATCAAAGCATCTCGATCTTCATGTTGAATAACCAAGAGAAAAGGTGAAAATTTTGAAAAGATTACAAAAAATGACAAATATTAACTAAGTAAATGTGAAAAACATGCTTTAGCATGTCCTCACACCTTACATAGTGCGAGGGCTAGGATTCCTAACACTTATGCTATGTGTGATGCATGAAATCACCCCATATGCCCCGAATGGATATATCTAGACACCCATTGGCATCTCCACATCCTTGCACCATGAACATACATGGATAACCAACTATCCTCTGTAGACATGAAGACATGGGTGTAGGCACACCCATGTCAGTGTGGGTGTCACAACTATATTTTTAGTATTTATTGGACATCAGGGATATGTGCCATACAAAGTATAGGTTGGTCTCTTAGATGGGATTATGGGTGGATCCTTATGAATACTTATGTATTTAGATAGGCTTGATCATGTTCCACTATATTTCTATAAAATAATCATAGGGGATGAGTAGGTTTTGATTGTGTTCATTGGCCTTTTATGCCACAACTTACAAGTCAATCTTCTTTTTAGAGTGGCATCAGTTTTGATTTATACTAGGAGGTACAATACACTAGTTTCAATTTATTTAAAGTTTATTTGATGAATTCAAAGTCATTGCTCCATTTATTTCATCTTCCATACCCATTTGGAACAAGGGGAGTTTGTTGGGTCATTTTATGATCCAAAGTTTGTTTATTTAATTATTTATTTAGTTTATTAGGTTAGTTTTTTGGGTTAGTTGAAACCTATTAGTTCCAAAGTTTGTTTATTTAATTATTTATTTAGTTTATTAGGTTATTTTCTTGGATTAATTGAAACTTATTATTTGGTTTATTTATAACCAACTTGAGTAAGATTTTTAAATATTATGGATTTACAAAAATAATTGAAGATCTACATTGAATATATTTTGAGATTATTTATTTTGATACTTGGTGCCATCATAATGTCTTGATCAAGGGAAATAATAAGGAAAAACCTATGAATAAACTCTTTAAATTGGTGGGAATAAAGTGTCAAATAAAATTGTAATGATTCAATCCTCTCCTACTCCATTGGTTATCCCTCCCTTCTTATCACTAGTTCAACACAACATGCATCTTTAAAATAAGTTGATGTGGCCCTTCATTCATCACCTTCAGTTAATCCAAGTATTCCTACCTTCATAGAATATACTCCTCCAAAGTATCCCACACCTCCTCCACTTGGAACCCAAATTACTCCTTTCACTATTGTGTCATTCCAATAAATGTATCTAATGCTCAATAAAACAAAGAGGGTGGTGGAAAGAAATCTCTCCAACTTCAACAGAGTCAGTGATCTCCTCAACACTCCTCCTCCCAAGAAGGCTAATACTAATTTCATATTTGTGTCATATCCTTCTAGTGCTGAATTTGTTGAAATTTTACAACACACTATGGATAATCATGTCTTACATATGAATATGTGTGACTATACTATCAATAGAATATCACTCAAAGAAGAAACTAGGGAAAATGGCATTCATAAATTGAGGGAGACTACTAATATAATAATAAAAAGATTAGAAAAGATGAGCTCATCCAAGAATGAATTCAAGAGTAGATAAAATAGTTAGTAGGGTATGTAAACTACCTTATCAATCCTATTGACATTCCTATGGCACCTCAGGCTGATAGTCCTTCTCAAGTATTGAGTATAAGCAAGGAATCCATTTTGAAAATTGATTAATACAATTCATTTTTTAAGAATTTGGAGGATTGGGTGGATGAAGTGTTGATCATTCTAATGAAATTCATTGAGGAGGTGATGAAGTTGTACTTAACTATTGACAAATAAGTAATTGATATAAATCAACAAATCAAAGATCACACAAGCAAGCTAAGTAATATTAGATAACATAAAATAAGATGTTCATGAAATGATTGAAACTGATATAGATGTAATGGTCAAATCTGAGATTGTCAATAATCTATAAGATGAGACTTATTTCAAAGGGTATGAATTTATACTCCAAAATATTGAGGTTCTAAGATGGGTAATAAAAGAATTAAAGTAATATTATAGTATTGCAAAGGAAAATTAGAATATGATCTCTTATAACTTAGATGAGATTCATTGCAACATGTTTTAGGAATTTGCAATCACTTTTCAGACTATTGATGAAGTGAAAGAACAATTCATAAATGTTATAAAAAATTTGTTCTTCAAATAAAGTACTTTCAATATAGATTCCATGTCTATAATCAATGAGATCCATGTATCAATCAAAGAAATTAATAATTAGATAGTTGAACTAGTAGAGATACCAAATATAATTTTATTAGTCTCTAATATATGGATTACATGAATTAAACACATAGTAGTCCTGAAAGGTTATGATGATATAGAAGCAATAAAAAAGTTTATAAAATTCAAGGCTGCTCAAGATAAAGAACAAGACAAAAGTTCTTCAACTGCACCAAGTTCTTTAGTACCAACCACTACACCAATAAAGGCTCCCTAGTGGAGTCTACAAATTTTCTTTTCTATTTTTATCTAACTTATATTTCATGAAATTCATATTTTCCTTTTTGTAAAATAAAATAATTGTAAAGGATAGAATAAGAGGAAAAATAGAATCCCAAGACACATTTTAAATGTGAAGGGTCAACACATTCCCCCTTGTTATAAATAAAATAAAAGGCTATTATAAAAGGGATTTTTGATTTCCACAATTGGTGAATATTCAAAAGGAAGAAAATGAAAAAATTGTTCTCACTCTTTTGTCCATGAACCAAAGAAATACTATAGATTTGTGTCTTTTTTCCTTAATGGGTATGTATTTATCTTATGTTAATGCATAACTCATTGTTCCAAGCACTAGTTGTGTTTTATCTTCTAAAATAATTTTCTTCCTTTCAATTTGTTTCTATTATGTGGTTGAATGAAATCTACATTTGCTTGTTTGCTAATGACAATCCACTTTCTCTCTTGCTCCATTTTTTCTTTACCATTTGAATGCCACCAAACCCCTTGATTTAAATTATAAATAATGTATATATTATAGATTAGTTTTTACTGCTTTCAATAAAGAGAAACTATCCTAATAATATAAGAAAGAATTTTTTTGTCTTATATTATTCTGATATCAAGATTTTAAACAAGTATAAAAAGTTTCACCAAGATTTGATGGCATGCATTGTAGGGCACATTCTGTACTTTTTGTGCAACCCATAATATTTTTGTTATAGTTGTTTATATTACCATCCATGGAAATTAAAACCCAACTATTCATCCAAACCTTGTTGGATGTAAGTGGCACAAGTAAACATTTGATCTAATTTATGGTAGTTTTCCCATGACAAGAGGGTGGATAATTACCACTTCCAAATAGTTGTAACCATGATAGATGAAGAAGAAGAACATGTTGATTTTACTCAAAGAATTGTTGCACTTGCCACTAGAAGAATAATGATCAAGGTAGTCGACACATCTCATTGAAATGTTTCAACATTATAGCTAATAAAAGGTAGATAAGGTCTATCAATAAAAAGTGTATTTATTATTATTCTTTGACCTTAAATAATAATATAGTTTTACGCTCTCCATTGAATGAATAAAATAGGTTTGGCCTATAAGCAGAACTTTGTCACTACCAAATATATTTATTCTAGGAGTAATAAAAGTTTAGAACATGGTTGTTATTGTACCATGGGGTACTTGTATAAGCCCATTATATTTGGGTGCTCAAATCCATAAAATTATGAAAGGTTCAAGAAACCCAAGTTTACCAGTGATGGTAGATAACACCCTAATGAACATATAAAATCTTCCTTCTCCACTTATAATATTATTGGTTTCAAACATGAAGATGTGTCAATAAAGTTTTTTATGGAGACATTAATCAAAGGAATTGTAGAATAGTTTCATCATCTTCCTACTACTTCCACTTTAGATTGGAAAACAATGAGGAATAAATTCGATGAAAGGTTCAAACTAATTGAAGACGAACACTCATTATCAGCCTAAATGTTTCAAATCAAGAAATGTACTCATGAACCTATCAAAGATTTCATAGCTTGATTAAATAAAATTACATAAAATTCCAACTACTACAATACCTATAGTGGAATTTTGGGTGTTAAGCCATTACTTACAAGACATTATTCATGAGTAATATTCATGAGTACTATTCACTTATCACTATTCATGGTGACATAGCATGTAGGTGTTGTGGCTTGTAGATGTGTAGTGATGTGGCACGTAAGTGATGTGAAAGGATAATAATGTGGTGATGGGGCCCATAGTAGGTCCCATGTGTGATCATGAAGATGTGACAATTATGGGGTGTAACACTCCACTTGAGGACATGAGCCTTGTCCTTTGTGTGTCACATGGGCTTGTCTTGGAGGTTATAAGTGCAAGTCATGTTTTGGGATGCCATGTTTGGTGGTCCCATGAGTTACATGTGTGGAAAGTTAAAAGGAGATTGGATTACCTTTTGAGCACATGAGAAGGAAACAAGATGATTCTCATTGATGATTTGCTCTCACATGTGTGTGAGATACATTTATTGGAATCACATGGGTATCTTGGAATCTTTTTCAAGTAGTGGATCTACCTTTTTGACCTTATACATAGAGATAAGAATATTTTACTATTTGGTCATTGTTCATCCCACTAAGTGGGATGTAGCACTTTAGAGTTCACATAGAGTGCACATAGGAGTGTTCAAGTGGGCATCACGAGATGTCATTCTCTTTGATGTAAAATAATATTAAAGCATTATGTTATCCTCTTTGTTGTTTTATCTAACTATTGGATCATGTAAGCATCCTTGTAATCTTATGCTTGCATGATAAGAGGTTAGAGTTGAAAAGCTTGTATGCCTAACTCACCTAGATGCTTAGGTTGTAAGCGTCACATGCAAGTTGGAGGTTAGAGACTTTGAAGGTTGTTATGATTGGCTCACCTAGGTGCATGGTATGGATCCTTGAGGATGAGCTTGGAGGCTTGTTAGCTCATATCACAGTTGTATATTAGTCATTGGCTCACCTTGGATGCTTTAGATATAATCATGGTGAGATAGGTGGATGTTTAGAGCTCCCTTAGATGCTATGAATGCTAGAATTGTAAGAGCCACATGTTGTAGCTTGGAGGTTAGAGCATGGAAATCTTGGTTGTAATATTTGATCACTTAATTACTTGGTTTGTTATCACTATAAATGCATTATTGAGAGGATCCATGTAGAAGAGAGAGTTAACGATGAATATGAAATTTGGATGTTGCCTTTGCCACATGGTTTTTCCCTTACTAGTTTAGTAGGGTTTCCACATATATCTTGTGTTATGGTTTATCTCTTTTATTTCTATTTTTAATTTATCTTGTATTTAATTTCTATAATTTTGATTTAATTGCACATGTAGAAATGTTTGTTTCCTAAAAAGTGGTATCAGAGCCTAGTTTAGATGGTTTTGTGCAAGTGGGAGCTATAGGTGGAGAGACCTAGATATGAATCAAAAAGAGAAGAAATTTTTTACATGGTAGGTATTTCTATCTATGGGAGATGTAGATGGAGAATGGAGGAAAGAAGCTTAAAATATTTACTAGATGGATCAACACTAACATAATGTTCCTTTTGAATAAGTAACTACATAGCTTGTGGTAGAACAAGCTAGTATCCATTTGTGTAGATGGACAGTGTGACAAGGCATGTACCTTTTTGTTTCTTGGCTAGAAAAGGGGTATAAGTTTTGGGATCATACTACCATAATGTGAGCTGAGATGATGCAAAAATTCTATGTAGAGGAGGACATTCAATAAACCTAAATTTGTACTTGATGGAGTATTTGATAGATGGAGAAGAATAATTGGAGACCTGAGGTTCCATGGAAGGGGAAGGTCATGTGTTTGATATGTGATAGAGTAGGATGCAGCTAGACTATATCTTTAGGGCTAAAAACATCAATATATATAGTGATGCACTAAGTATCATAATGACTTCCCAAGAATTGAGGATGGGTACCATGTTGATCATGATGGGTAGAAATATGCTACATATAGAGGAGTCATGTGGTTGAATTCTATGGTTATTCTCTCTTATTGATAACTATCATCAAGAGTGCCATGTGTAGTTATTGTTGTTAGAGTAGTTGGATGCAAAATAATCATTCCTACATGGTGATATTGTATTGAGATTGAGTAGCTAGGAGGCTATGTGCATGAGGCAAAAAGTTATTGGTTTGCAGAATTGAATACTATATAGGTTCCAATAGGCATAATGATGTGGTACAAGAATACCTTCATGGAGATCCAAGGTTTAGTAGAGGTTATTATTATGGAATGATGGCATGTTGGTTGTAGGCCCCAATATGATTAATATCAATGGTGAGATGGCTTGGGTGACTAGGATGAGATGTAGGATAAAAATAAGGATGGATAATCATGGTGGACATAAAGCAACAAAGATCTAGTTATGTATTTGAAGATATGTAGAGAAGGTTCTGCAGTAGTTTGGCATGTGTAAGGTGAAACCAATTAGTATCCCAATTCTTGCAAGTTGTAATGTATCTTTCAAAGTGTCCTAGAATAGAGGAGGAGAAAACATAGATGTCATGTGTATTGTATTCATCAAAAGTAGGAATCCCCAATAAAGCCATTATGTGAACTATACTGGATGCTTTTAAGTAGTGGGAGTAGTGAGTGGTTCATGATGGAATCCTAGATAGAGGATTAGGTCTGTGGTGAAGTGGGAGTCACTTTGGTTGCTATAAATATATAATAGGCATGTATATGTTGACAAAGTTGATCAGGGTAGAGAAGTTTTAGTATTGAAAAAAACTTCTACTAGGCTTGTGTTTGGATCAGCAGTGAGCATTGGCATGGATAGTAGCCGAGTGGTAGCTAGTTGGTAAAAGATGCAAGAGTTTGAAAGTCCTATGTATATGACTTCAAGTGGAAGATTATTGCATGTAAATCCACTATTCATATGACACTATTCAGGGTACTAGTCATGAGTATTATTCACAAGCACTATTCATAGGTCACTATTCATAGTGATATGGAATGTGGGTGTGAAATGATGTGGCATGTAGGTGATGTAACAAGATGGTGATGTGGTAGTGCAGCCCATGGTGGGTCCCAAGTGTGATCATGAGGATGTGATAAGTGTGGGTCAGAGCACTCCACTTGAGGACATGGACCTTGTACATTGTGTGTCACATGGGCTTGTATTGGAGGTTATGAGTGAAAGGTCATGTTTTGGGATGCCATGTTTGGTGGTCCCATGAGTAACATGTGTGGAAAGTCAAAAGGAGATTGGATTCCATTTTGAGCACATGAGAAGGAGACAAGATGATTTTCATTGATGATTTCCTTTCACATGTATATGGGACACATTTGTTGGAGTCACATGGGTGTCTTGGAATCTTGTCTAAGTAGTGGAGCTACATTATTGACCTTGCACATGGAGACAAGCATCTTTTACTATTTGGTCATTGTTCACTCCACTAAGTGGGATGTATCACTTTGGAGTAACATGTGTGGAAAGTCAAAAGGAGATTGGATTCCATTTTGAGCACATGAGAAGGAGACAAGATGATTTTCATTGATTATTTCCTTTCACATGTATATGGGACACATTTTTTGGAGTCACATGGGTGTCTTGGAATCTTTTCTAAGTAGTGGAGCTACATTGTTGACCTTGCACATGGAGACAAGCATCTTTTACTATTTGGTCATTGTTCACTCCACTAAGTGGGATGTATCACTTTGGAGTGCACATGGGAGTAGTGAAGTGGGCATCATGAGATTCCATTCAAACTCTTGACTTGGTAAAGTGGGGAACATGGTTCCCTATTCATCAATAGTTCTCCCCACTCAAATGGGTCAAATTCATCCCTCTCTCTCTTTCTCTTTGATGTACAATGTTATTAAAGCATTATGTTATCCTCTTTGTTGTTCTATCAAATTAGTGGATCATGTGAATATCCTTTCAAACTTGTGGATTTGAATGGATTGTATGCCTAACTCACCTAGATTCTTAGGTTATAATCATCACATGCACATTGGAGGTTAGAGCCTTTGAAGGTTGTTATGCTTGGCTCACCTAGGTGAATGGTATGGATCTTTGAGGATGAGCTAAGAGGCTTTTTACCTCATCTCATGGTTGGAGGTTTATTCTTGGCTTACTTTGGATGCTTTGGATATATCTTTGATGCGTGGAGCTCCATTAGATGTTATAGATGTTAGCATTGTAAGATCTACATGTTGCAGCTTAGAGGTTAGAGCATGGAAATCTTGGTTGTAAGCTTTTTTCACCTGAGTGCTTGATTTGTTAGCAATAAAAAGGAGTTTATTAGAGGAGATGTGTAAAAGAGTGAGTTAATGATGAATATGAAGTGTGGATGTTGCTTTTGCCTTGTGGTTTTTCTCTTGCTAGTTTAGCAAGGTTTTGATGTATTATCATCTTGTGTTATGGTTTGTCTCTCATGTTTCTATTTTTACTGTAGCTTATATTTAATTTCCACAATTTTGATTTACTTTTATATTTAGGAATGTTTATTTCCTAACAAGTGGTATCAGATCTAGGCTTTAGATGTTGGTACCTGCACCTTGTTGATCTTAACATGGAAAACCAAAATTATTAATTTTTGAATGCACAAGTGCCTAAAGTAAGTTTATTCCTACAAAAGAATCACCCTGTAATGTTGGTAACTATACAAACCCATGCTAAAAAAATTAAAGATGACATGATCATGGCTGATAAAATAAATAAATATTATGTCAAAATTAAAGAGCACAATTTAATAAATCCTTTGATTCAAAAATTGGCAAATGATATCTTGGTTTTGAATAAGTAGATTCTTCAATCATAGAATATTCCATATAAATATGCACCTAGGAGACCCTTTTTTACATATCATGGTAATGTTCACCCTAGACTACCTCTTTTGACTCCTCAACTTGTTATTGAAGTAAAACCTATTATCATTCACTACACATGCATTTTTCACACCACCAATGAACATGATGGTTCAAAATACCCAAAAAAATTAAAGATGACATGATCATGGCTGAGAAAATAAATAAATATTATGTCAAAATTAAAGAGCATAGTTCAATAAATCCTTTGATTCAAAAATTGGCAAATGATATCTTGTTTTTGAATAGTAGATTCCTCAATCATAGAATATTCCATATAAATATACACTTAGGAGACCCTTTTTTACATATCATGGTAATGTTCACCCTAGACTACCTCTTTTGACTCCCCAATTTTTTATTGAAGTAAAACCTATTATCATTCAGTACACATGCATTTTTCACACCATCAATGAACACAATGGTTCAAACTACCCAAAAAAATTAAAGATGACATGATCATGGCTATGAAAATAAATAAATATTATGTCAAAATTAAAGAGCATAGTTCAATAAATCCTTTGATTCAAAAAGTGGCAAATGATATCTTGGTTTTGAATAAGTAGATTCCTCAATCATAGAATATTCCATATAAATATGCACCTAGGAGACCCTTTTTTACATATCATGGTAATGTTCACCCTAGACTACCTCTTTTGACTCCTCAACTTGTTAATGAAGTAAAACCTATTATAATTCACTATGCATGCATTTTTCACACCACTAATGAACATGATGGTTCAAACTACCCAAAAATAGACACAATACTACAAATATATACTATTAAATAAATAACTAAAGAAGGTGTTTTGGGAACCTCCAATCCTGAAATTTAGGAACTCAATGGTGACCCCATTACGGGTTATTTTGAATATGATCTTGAAGGTGAAAATTTTGATGAAATTACGCTAAGGATATGAACAACCATTCATATGCATTATTCATCTAAGCTTAAAATGAGAAGATGAAAGCTTTTAAAAAAAATAAAGAATCTAATAATCAAAAGTTGAAAGAGGCCCCTAAAGTTGCATATGTTACTGAATTTATTCTCAATAGAGGTACCCCTTTATCAAATTTACCAAAATATAAACATCCATAAAGGTTTATTAATTCAAACTTTTTTTTATGCATCTATTAATTAATAACATACAAATTATTATCTTTACATAATTGATCATATGTATAGGACTAAGGTTCATACTTCTCAAACTGAATACCTTAGGAACAACCCTTAGTAGTTGGATATACTAGTCAAATTCATCAAAGGAGGAATTTATAATGCCTCTCTTCAAGGAGTACATATTAGAATGGTCAATTTTGATTTTTAAAATAATGTATCCATTATTGCTTCAAGCAATGAAATTCTTTAGCCTTTATATGTGTCTCTATTTTTTGGTAGTTTTAGGTTGAACAACTGCATAATTAATTCAAGAGTTTCTAACACTATCATTTTAACAAAATTTTATCATGCTTTAGTATTGAAATGCACTAAAACATCTGGTCATTTTTATAACATGGAAAAAAAGCAAGTCCCATTTATTGGATAGATAAAAGATGCGCAGGTTGCCCTAGCTACTTTTCCCCAAAATATAGTGAAAATGACCATATTCATGGGAAACATTTCTCCCATCTATGGAATCATTTTGAATAGGTCCTTATATAGAGACCTCATAGGAGAAACAAA
>JARHVA010000008.1:352500-475000 GCA_037957365.1 Torreya grandis
GTTAAATTATGT
Organism: Torreya grandis; assembly: GCA_037957365.1. Taxonomy (NCBI): domain Eukaryota; kingdom Viridiplantae; phylum Streptophyta; class Pinopsida; order Cupressales; family Taxaceae; genus Torreya; species Torreya grandis. The sequence goes on from JARHVA010000008.1 coordinate 352,513, forward strand.
ATTTCCATTTAGTTGTGTATTTATATTCAATTGTGACTTTCCCTAATTTTATTTTCCTTGATTTCCTTAGTTTCTTTTGACTCCTTTGCCTAGTGGATAAGGCACTAGATCACAAAACCCTTAGATTCTAAAAGTTTAATTTGTGACATCTTTTGAAATCACATCCCAAGCTAGAGTTAGTTATTTTTACCACAATTATCAAAGACAATTTCATTTTTTAATTAGAACAAAATCTTGATTTTGTGCCCAATAACTGAGAAAGAAGGTTTTTTTTTTGAAAAGGTTCCAAAAAATGATAAAATTTAACTAAGTAAATGTGTAGAATGTGATTTAGCACTTCTTTACATGATGCATAGCATGAGGTACTATATCTTAACCCTCAGGTCATGCAATACATGCTGACATGCCTCATGCATCCTGCATGGATTTAGTTTGACCCATGTCTATGTCACAATGTCTACTCACTATAGATGGGCATGGTAGATGGGTTATCATCTGTAGATGTGCAAATTCATCTACAAGGGTAGTGAACTCACACACCCACACCAACATGGGAAGAATGGATATATTGTGAGCCATTTAATATGTGTGGTTGCATCTTCACAAGCATACACTCCCACATATCAGGTGTGTCATAGTTGTATTATTGATCATCCTAGGCACATGTGTGAATAACCCCTAATAGATAGAATTTATGTGTAATGATATATGTGGGCCTATATATTCCATCAAAGGATCCATTTTATTAAATTTTATTCAATATTTTTCATACTGAGGTTGAAAATTTTCCCCCATATTCTCTCCCTGCTAGAGAACCCTTGTCAAAAAATTTCTCGCATTCCTGAGAAAGTTTTTGGTAACCTTTTAGTAGTTTACCCTATTCCCTAATATTTTCCTCCTTCATCAAAACTCTATTATGATATTATTCCTCCAATTTTAGGATATTTACATAAGACCACTTCTTCTCACTTATTCTAACCATTTAAACATTTCTTACCCTCGAATCCACGTAGATTCATTTCCTTCAAATTGACTTTACGTACCTAAAACCAGCTAAGATGAAGTTAAAATATATGAAGTATGAGCCATTACTAGTAATATATAGTGACATCCCTAAGATCTAATAATAAAAAATTAGACATGTGGATTTGAAAGAATTTCACCATAAGTTAAACCTAGAAAATCCAAGCACATTGACTACTCACCTTATCAAAAGTGGTCTTCCTTAGGTGGCATGTTTCCCAACTCCAATATAAATTTATGATTTAGTGTTTGCCTATGAAAAACACTATGATCCATAAGACTTTCATAGCTAAAATTGATAGCACAAAAATATGAATGATAATGAAAATTCTAGTTCATCAATACGTCATCAGTATGAGCATCGCCAAGGGATAAAAATACTACAAATAAATGCTTGAATACTATGAAAAATTCATGTCTAAATCATAAGAGAGAGAGTTTCAAAGTTTCCTAATAATTTCTATATGTTATATTTCTATGAGGAGATCTTAGACATGATTACTCTCCTCAAGTGGGTGGTAGGTAATGAATACACTAAAAGTTTCTACCCCTAGATGTTCATGACAATGAACATCATCTACTGTGGTAAGAAATTTATTTACTAGGGAGAGATGATCAATGACTCCTTACATCATCAACTACTAACATATAATAAATAAAATATTTGTTTATGACTTCTTACCTCATGTATTATTTATCTTCTCATATGGTCTACCCAGAACTTTCATAACATGGGAGTATCACCCCTACCATAAAAGTCTACAATGTTTTTCCCTAGCTAATTCTGGAAGAAAGCAATAAACATTTCATAAGGTTGAGTGATGTGTTCAACATGTGGTAAGTGTATATTCTTGATGAATATTGGGTAGGATTTCATATGAAGTAGTTGCGTTGATTAACCAATATGCAGCTTCTATCTTTAATATCATAAGTTCACCTACATTAGATTTTTTGGTTATGAATGATACCCATTGAGACTCAAAAAACTATCCAATAACAATAAAATATTGACAGAGATATGTATACAATTGAATGTAGTACAAAAATGCTACAAGGATAGACATGTCTTGGGTGTCTCTTTTCATATTTCATTGGGACACTTCACATGGAATACAATGGTTAATGATCAAGACATTGATTTAGTCATAGCCCAATTCACTCTATGATTATATTCTACTAGAGCTTATGTGGACATAAAAAAAAAAAGTAAAAATATGCCTTGGTATTAGTTCAACCTATGAACAAGCACCTCATTTGGAGTACTACTAGGTAAACTATTCATATGACTATGAGATAGTTTGAAGAGACTAGAGGCAAATGACCATATAAAAAATCAAAGTATTCACTAAAGAACGGGGCTATACCAACATGATGAATTACATGAATGAATTCATTGACCCTATATACACAAATAGAGTTTTAGCTACTCCCCTACCTACCATAAATTGGTCAATAAATAAATTATAAAATGTGTATGGGAGGATGCATAGAGTATGGGATAGAACTAATAAATGGATTGATAATAAGTTGGATAAAATTTCTGGAGTAGGAATCTCATAAAAATAAAAGACTTCAACTCCTCTCAAATATACTCTCGTACCAAATTTGAAGAAGATCAATGATAGCATGATAATTGAAACACTTGTCTCTTCAAGTTTTATAAATGGTGATGATGAAGATCCTAAAACAGGGAAACAATTAGGAAAAACATATGAATAAAGTCTTACAATTTTTAGGAAGAAAGTGGAAAAGATAATTGTAATGATACAATTATGCCATATCCCCTTAGTTATCCCTCCCTTCTTATCACTAGTTCAATGTAATAGGCAACTTCAAAATAAGTTGAGGCGTCCCTTACTTCATTACCTTCAGTTTCTCCAAGTATTCCTCCTCTCCTAGAAGCCAATCTTCTAAATTATCCCACACCTCATCCATTTAGAACCTAAATTAATCCTTTCATTACTATGTCATTACAATGGATATAGCCAATGCTCAATAAACGAAAGAGGGTGATAGATGCAGATGTCCCTAACTCTGACGTAATCATTAATATCCTCAAGACACCTCCTCTCAAGAAGGAAAAAAAACTACTTCTATTTTGGTCTCAGATCCTTATGGTTCTCAAATTATTGAAATTATGGAACCCAATATGGATAAGGATGTCTCAGAGATGAACTTGAGTGACTATAATCTTAAGATAATATCACTCAGAGAAGAAACCATGTAAAGTGACATTAATAGATTGAGGAAGACGGTTGAGAGAATAATCAAAAGATCATGATAGGATGAGCTTACCTAAGAATGACTTCACAATCATATCAAGTAGCTAGTAGGGTACATCAACTACCTTCTCAATATTGTTAAAATTTTCATGGCACCTTAGGTTGATTCTCTTTCTCAAGTTGTTGGAAATATTGTCATTGATGTCAAAGGTCTAGCATTATTGGTGATAAAGGCCCCATTGCATTTAATGATGTTTGTAATAGATATATCTTGGCTAATGTGAGTTAATATTTATTTAATATTAAAGAATATTTTTTTGGTTGCATATGAGACAAAAGAAGGGCCCATGGAGAAGTCAAACAGCCATGGGGTAAAGACAAAAGAAGGATGGGATGCATTTTGCCATGAAGAGTCATCTTGGGGAATTCCAAGAGTCACCAAGTGAAGACAAAAGAGGAAGGGCGTGATTTCTCATGAAGGGACACTTTGAGAAATATGAAAGTCGCCAAGATAAGGACAAAAAAGGGAAGGACATTTTTGCTCATGAAGGGTCACCACATGAATTTTCAAAGGAAAAGATATCAAGGGTCATACAAGTTTGGCACCATTTTCCATGAGTATTGAAGGGTCACAAAGGGGGAAGGCCAAAGGTCATTTAGAAAGCTATAAATAAAGGCTTGAGAAGCCATTTGTAATATGTGTGAAAGAGTTTCATTTGATATTATATTATCTAGCTTAGAAGAGCATTTGTGAGAGATGAATATGATTTGTATTTGTTATATCTAGCTTAGAAGAGCAAAGGTGAGAGAGAGGAAAGATATGTTGTAATGAACTATCATTTGTTGAGATAGAAACATTGAGAGATATTTGTGTGGTATACACAAAGGTGTTGGTGCTCCTGTGGGTTGGTGCTCATGAATTATTGTTGGGTTGGTGCTCAGCAAAGGGGTTGGTGCTCCTGCAAGTTGGTGCTTGTGAATATTATTTGGGTTGGTGCTCATTCATATACTTGAGATTGTTCTCTATAGTTTTTCCCACATTGGGTTTCCATGTTATATCTGGTGTTTTTCTCTATCTTGTGTGGTGTTTATTGTTTTAGTTTTATTACATATCTTGAATGTTTGATTAAGTGGAATTTGATTAAAGGAAAGTTTTATAAGATATATGATATACTGATTCACCCCCCCCTCCTTAGTATATCCCATGCTTAACAATTGGTATCAAAGCAGGTTCCTTTTTGAAAAAGTTTTACAGCTTGAAGGTAGATCAGGAAAGCATAAGATGGCCATACATGAAGGTGCCTCTACAAGTAAAAGAATAGTTGATCAAGAATAAGAAGAGGATGAAGCTGAAGTGAATATGGAAGGAGAACTCATGTGTGCCTTATAAGAGTTAAAATTTGTTGAAAATAAAAATCGAAGATTGAAGCGCCAGTTCGAGAAAAATGAAAAGGAGTCAAAGGAGATAATTGAAGATCTACAAGCACACTTTGAAGAAGCCAAGAAGAATGAATAAGATCTAACAGCATAGTTGGAAATAGTAAGAAAATAATGTGAGAGGTATGTTATTGAAATTACTTCTTTAAAAATAGATCTTGATAAAACAAATAAAGTAATCAATGATAGGGCAGCCAATGATTCAAAATTTGAGAATAGCACTAATATGTTGAATAAGATATTAGAAATCCAAAAGGCAATATCAGATAAGACAGGTATCAATTTTAAAAAGAAGAAGAGCTATGTTGATGCTCTTACAAATGAGGAAACAAAAAGGGAAGAAGTGAAGAATATAGAGGACAAAGAAGGCTGGAAGGAACAAAGCTATAAAAGGCAATCAAGTCAGAGATACACAAACAGGTCCTATTTTTAAGGTTACTATTTTTATTGTAATGGATATGGTCATAAGAAATTAAAATGTAGAAAAAGAGCTAACAATCTCAAAAATAAGGAAAAGGAAGGTCATGTAGAGTCAAGCAGAAGCTATAACTCTTTTGCTCCTCTATCAAGATTTGATGAAGAGACCATAATTTGTTACAAGTGTAAAAACTTTGGACACATAGCTTGGTATTGTAGAAGCGTGTTCAATTCAATCAAGAAGGACTAGAGTTTCAAGGCTCCATTCATCAAGAAAAAGGTTTAGACATGGCAGAAGAAACAACCTGAAGGTTCTATGTTGGTCCAAATAGCTTTGCATGCAAGAAATGAAGAAAAGCCACGGTTTATTGATAGCGGATGTTCGAGGCACATGACAAGAGACAAGAGCAAGTTCATAACCTTGAAGAAGATCAATGGTGGCACAATGAAATTTGGAGATAATACTACTGTCAGAATTGCTAGAAAAGGTACACTAAGTTTAGATAATGGTAGAACTAAAATTGAATTTTTTATATGTAGGTCTTAAGCATAATATTTTAAGTGTAAGTCAAATGTGTGATCATGGGCACACACTAAAATTTTATGTAGAAGGGTGTGAAATTAGAAGAAAATATTTAGATGTATTCGTTGCAGATGCTCAGAGAATAGGTAATAACTTATATATGCTATCAGACATCAAAGGTCAAAAATGTTGTTTGAGTCATATTGAAGAAAGTTGGCTATGGCATAGGAGAATGAGACACATAAATTTTAACAATCTTGTCAAAATCTTCAAAAAGTAAGCAGTCAGGAATCTTCCAAAGATCACAAAGCCATCTAACACACTTTGTGGACCTTGTCAGCATGGCAAACAGGCTAGAAGGCAGTTCAAAACAAAAGAGTACTCCACCACTCAGATGCTAGAGCTTGTTCACACTGGTCTATGTGGAGCTATGAGGACTCAAAGTACTCAAGGTGATAAATATTTCATGTTGCTTATTGATGATTTTTCATGTATGACTTGGATAATGTTTTTAAAGAAAAAATCAAAAGTTTTAGATAGTTTAAAGCATTAGTTGAGAATGAAACTAATCTAAAGATTAAGTGTCTAAGATCAGATAGAGGAGGAGAATTCATGTTAGATCAATTTATTGAGTTTTGTGAAGATCATGGAATAAAGAGACAATATTCAACAGCTAGAACTCCACAACAAAATGGAGTAGTTGAACAGAAAAATAGAATAGCTCAGGAGATGGCAAGGACAATGCTAAATGAATCCAAGATAGAAGATGAATATTGGAGAGAGGTGGTTGGTACAGTAGTGCATATTCAAAATAGAGCTTTATTAAGAGTCAATAGTGACAAGACTCCTTATGAGCTATGGAAAGACAAACCAACAATAGTTGATTATTTCAGATTTTTTGGTAGCAAATGCTTCATAAAGAGAACCAATAAAAAACTTGGTAAGTTTGAATCTAGAGTAGATGAAGGTATATTTCTTGGTTATTATTTCAAAAGTAAAGCTTATAAATGTTATAACAAAAGAACCAAGAAATTTATTGAAAGTGCAAGTGTCAGAATAGAAGAAGATGGAACACAAAGAATCAGTGATCTAGTAGACATTCTTGAAATCATTGAATAGGAAGGCTTTGAAGAATCAGATGAAGATGAGGAAAAGGAAAAGGAGAAAAAGGGCACCAAGACTCCATCTAAATATGTTCATAAAAATTATAATGAAAGTGACATCATCAGGGATATAAAAGAAGGAATTCGCACCAAAAGAATGATGGTAGTGAATCTGAACAAGTTAATTTCTCTTTGTTATCTAAAATTCATCCTAAATTTTTTTCAGAAGCTAGACATGATGAGCATTGGGTTAAGCTATGGATGAAGAATTAAATCAAATAGAAAAGAATGATACTTGGGAATTAGTGCCTAGACCAAAAGATCACAATGTGATAGGGAAAAAATGGGTTTATAGAAATAAGTTGAATGAAAATGGAGAAGTGACTAGAAATAAAGAAAAATTAGTATGTAAAGGATATGCTCAGATTGAGGGAATAGATTTTGAAGAAACTTTTACACCAGTGGCAAGGTTAGAGGCTATTATAATGTTTCTTGCATATGCAGTGTTTAAAAATTTCAAAGTGTTTCAGATGGATGTCAAATCTACCTTCCTAAATGAGAATCTTGAAGAAGAGGTCTACATTGAGCAACCTAAGGGGTTTATTCTCTCGAATATTAGTAACCATGTATGCATAATGAAGAAAGCATTGTGTGGATTAAAACAAGCTCCCAGAGCTTGGTATGCAAGACTTGATAAGTACTTGTAAGATCAAGGATTCAAGAGAGGATTTGTTGATAGTAATATTTACATCAAAATAGAAGGTCAGCATCAATTAATTATTGTGGTATATGTTGATGATATCATTTTTGGGGGAAATATTGAAAAGATGACAAAAGAATTTTCTGATAGAATGCAAAAAGAATTTGAGATGTCTATGCTTGGAGAATTATCATTTTTCTTAGGGTTGCAAATATTTCAATCAAATAAAGGAATTTTCATATCTCAAAGTAAATATGCCAAGGAAATGTTGAAGAAATTTGGTTTTGAGGATTGTGCACCAGTTGGCACACCTATGTGTATAGGAAATAAGGTGAGCAAGGATGAAGATTCACCTGTTATAAATCAATATTTGTATATATCTATGATTGGTAGTCTATTATATTTGACAGCATCGAGACCAGACCTCATGAATGCAATAGGTATGGTTGCAAGATATCAGTCATCTCCAAGAGATAGTCATGTTCAGTTGGTGAAAAGCATATTTAGATATATCAAGGGGACATTGGATTATGGATTATGGTATCCCACAGGTAAAGATTTCAATTTAGTTGCTTATACAGATTCAGATTGTGCAGGGTGCTTATATGACACAAAGAGTACAAGTGGAGGAGATTTCTTCCTTGGTGATAGCTTAGTATCATGGCTAAGCAAGAAGCAGAACTCAGTATCACTTTCTACAGATGAAGTAGAATATATTGCAGCAGTATTGTGTTGTACTCAAGTGCTTTGGATGAAGCAAACTTTGGAAGATATCAAGGTAAAGTATGATGAACCTATTTCCATTTTTTATGATAACACAAGTGCTATAAATATTTTGAAAAATATAGTAATGCATTTAAGAACAAAACATATTCCCATTAGATATCACTTCTTGAGAGAGCATATTTCAGATCAATAGGTTAAGATGGAATATATTATTACTACAGAGCATATTACATATATTTTCACAAAGGCACTACCAAAAGACACATTTGAGTATCTGGGAGAGAAGTTGGGAGTAATTTCCTTTACTTCCTACCATTGAGGTTCAGCATCAGTTGAGGGCGAGCTAAGTGTTAACTCCAGGTAGGCCCTTTGCCATTGATGTCAAAGGGAGAGAATAATAGGTATAGATATAGGTGTAGAAATAAGTACAAGTTGCTATAGTAAGGGGGAGTTACTTTATGTTTTAAAATGACAGTATGTGTAGGTGACAGGATTTGGCAGTTTCAAGATTGAGGTTGCCATCAATGACAAGGGGGGAGATTATTGGAAATATTGTCATTGATGTCAAATGTCTAGCATTATTGGTGATAAAGGCCCCATTGCATTTAATGATGTTTGTAATAGATATATCTTGGCTAATGTGAGTTAATATTTATTTAATATTAAAGAATATTTTTTTGGTTGCATATGAGATAAAAGAAGGGCCCATGGAGAAGTCAAAGAGCCATGGGGTAAAGATAGAATAAGGATGGGATGCATTTTCCCATGAAGAGTCATCCTGGGGAATTCCAAGAGTCACCAAGTGAAGATAAAAGAGAAAAGGCACAATTTCTCATGAAGGGACACTTTGAGGAATACAAAAAGTCACAAAGATAAGGACAAAAGAGGGAAGAACATTTTTTCTCATGAAGGGTCACCACATGACTTTTCAAAGGCAAGGATATGAAGGGTCATACAAGTTTGGTGCCATTTTCCATGAGGATTGAAGGGTCATAAAGGGGAAAGGCCAAAGGTCATTTGAAAAGCTATAAATAAAGGCTTGAGAAGCCATTTGTAATATGTGTGAAAGAGTTTGATTTGATATTGTATTATCTAGCTTAAAAGAGCATTTGTGAGAGATGAATATGATTTGTATTTTTTATATCTAGCTTATAAGAGAAAAGGTGAGAGAGAGGAAAGAGATGTTATAATGAACTATCATTTTTTGAGATAGCAACATTGAGAGATAGTTGTGTGGTATACTGATGCAGGAGCATCATTTCTTAGAGCACATTTATTCTGGCTTTGATGCATGTTTTAAATTATTTTGTTTTCCCTCTATTTTTTTTTCTGTATTGTCAAAGACAAAAATACAAATTTTGTTTCTATTTCTATCCTACAAATCCAGCTGTAGGGGTAAGTGGTTAAACTGTTGGAATCTTCTTATCTTAGAAGATTGTTTTCTTCATTCTGGGATAATTGTTGCGCCTAGCTCAGGAGAGAATCAATGAGCAAAAGACAAAAAAAAAAAAAAAAAAACAATACATGCATAAGAACAGGGGAAGGAGTTGAAAAAAAGAGAAGAGAGCAGGGGGACGCAAAGGAGGCAGATTTGCAGACTTGGCAGAGGAATTGAAACGTAAGTCTCCTGACTTGAACATTGTTGGCCATTCTAATTACCCATTTGTTCGAACATTTTCTGTTGGGCGTTTTTGTTATTTTGGAACATTTTATTTGTATACATTTGTCTTAAAATAATGTTGGGCGCTCTATCCAAATTGTGCTGGGTGTATTAAATGCTGGATCATAGTTCTTTTGTTTGTTTTTACAACTTATAGACTGTATACACTTTGTGCTGGGCGCCAATGCGTTGAATGTTGGAGAAGAAAGCTGGGGCGTAGTATTACTTTATATATATACATATATGATTGTAGTTTCTGGGCACTCCAACAATTAAAATATCTCAGCTACTAGAAAAAGAAACAACTGCTAGCCGCCACAATTTAAATTGCTGGGCCGTAGTTTCTTGTTGTTAAATATTTTGTTTTAAATTGCTGGCCACCCAATTTCAAAAAAAAAATTCAACGCTGGTCCGTAAGATTCCAGCTGGGCAAAACATTCAACGTTGGTTTTACACTCAACGCTGAGTTGCATTTTTAAAAAAAAATTCAGGACATTGCTGTTGCTATTGGGGCACCAAAATTTGAATGAAAAATAAAACAAATCAATTGACTTACTCTGTTGGGTTGTGTTACAGCCCAGTTTAGAGACAAATGGTGAAGAGTCCTCCATAAACTTTTTATGTTGGTCATTGCAACACATGAATATTGAACCCTTTTAAATGTATTGAGTTTTAATTCTAGGCATTCTACAGTATATGTTATGCAAGTAAAAAAAAAACTTCTATGCTCAATTAACCCTGTTTGGAACTTATAAATCTTGTTAAGTTCATCATTTGGTATCAGAGCTTGTGATCCAAGCCAAAGAGAAGCAAAACTAGATTTGTGGACAGAAAGCAAGATGGCCATGAGAATCAGGAATAGAGGTAGAGCTGGAGGAAGGAGACCTGGAGGACAGGTTGCATTGGCAGAGGAGATTAGGAACCTGACAGCTAGGCTGCAAGACCTGGAGATGGCTCAAAGAAGAGGCACTGACATGGGTGAAGTCAGTGACAGAGAAGAGGAGCCACCAGAAGATGAATTGGTGGTGGAAGAAGAAACAGCTGAAGAGAGGTTGATCAAAGCCATTATGAAGGTGAACACCAAGCCAAAAATGGAGGTTCCGATGTATGAAGGTAATTTGAATGTTGAAGAATTAATTGATTGGATTAACGCATTAGACAAATATTTTGAGTATGAAGGGATTGAAGAAGATGAAAAGAAAGTCAAGTATGCCATGACAAGGCTAAAGAAACATGCATCCCTGTGGTGGGATGGAGTGCAAGAAGAAAGGAGAAGAAAAGGGAAGCCAAAGATCAGAAGTTGGGATAGAATGGTAGCAAAAATGAAAGGTAAGTTTATGCCTAAAGATTATCAAACAAATCTTTTTAAGCAATTACAAAATTTGAAGCAAAAAGAATTGTCTGTGAAAGAATACACTGAAGAGTTTTATAGGTTGACTATAAGATCAGGTCATATTGAGGATGACACAGAGAAGGTAGCCAGATACACCAATGGCTTGAAATTTTCCATTCAAGATGAAATTAGTCTTCTCATTCCTAAGACAGTTGAGGAGGCATATCAATTTGCCTTGAAAGGTGAGGAGAAGATTGCAAGGAAACAAACATCCTTCTCAAGAGGAAGGGGCAGATTCAACAGAGGTAGAGGATTTCAAGGAGGTAGAAGACAGCTGCAAACATCCCATGAAGAGGCCAGCAACTCACAAAGTTCAAGAGGCAGCTATACACCAAGAGGAAGAAGACCATACCAAGGATATCAGAGAGGAAGAGGAAGATTCATGGGCAAATGCTTTAAATGCAACAAGTATGCAGGGCATAGGGCATATGAGTGTCCAGAGAACCCTTCTACCAGCCATGAGAGAAGTGTACATGTGATTGAAGGTGAAAAACAAAATGCAGAAGTTACAGCAGCTTATGAAGATACTCCAGAAGAAGGTGAGTCTCTTTTGATGAAAAGAATATTGTTAAAACCAAATAAAGAAATTGTAGAACCACCTCAAAGAAAAAACTTTATTTAGAACCACATGTAAGAGTAAAGGGAAATGCTGTAAAGTCATTATTGACAGCGGAAGTACTGACAATCTTGTGTCAACTGAGATGGTGGAGAAATTAGGCTTGAAGAAGGAGGTACATCCTACACCTTATCAAGTCTCTTGGCTACAAAAAGGACACAAACTTCTGGTAAGTGAACAATGCAAAGTAGATATTCAGATAGGAACATATAAGGATCAGATTTTATGTGATGTCATGCCCATGGATGTATGTCATATCTTGCTTGGAAGGCCTTGGCAATTTGACAGGAAGGCCATACATGATGGAAGGCAGAATACATACATGTTTGAAAAGGATGGGATCAAGCATACACTTACACCATTGAAAGAAGAGGTTGCTGTTGTTGTTGGACAGAATTCTAAAGTTTTGATAGTAAGTGGCAAAGAGTTTCTACATCAAATGACGAAAGAAGAGGTAAACTTTGCTGTAATTGGTAAGCCAAAGAGTGTAGTCACTAGTACTAAGTTGATTGATTTGCCACTAGAGATTCAAGATATGTTGAATGAATACATTGACATTGTGGTAGATGATTTACCTGATGAATTACCACCATTGAGAAGTATTAGCCATCACATAGACTTGATTCCAGGAGCAAATCTTCCAAACAAGGCTGCCTACAGGTTGACACCAAAGGAGAATGAAGAAATCAAACACCAAGTTCAAGAATTGTTAGACAAAGGATTGGTAAGAGAAAGTTTAAGTCCTTGTGCTGTCCCTACAGTGTTGAGTCCTAAGAAAGATGGGAGTTGGAGAATGTGTACAGACTCCAGAGCAATCAACAAGATTACTATCAGGTATAGATTTCCATTGCCAAGAATTGATGATTTACTTGATTGTTTAAGTGGAGCTACATATTTCTCTAAGATAGATTTGAAAAGTGGTTACCATCAGATTAGGATAAGAGAAGGGGATGAATGGAAAACAGCCTTCAAGACTAATGATGGACTCTATGAGTGGTTAGTTATGCCATTTGGACTAACCAATGCACCAAGCACCTTCATGAGGCTGATGAATGAAGTACTGAAGGAGTTCACTGGTAAGTTTGTGATAGTGTATTTGGATGATATTTTGGTGTTTAGTCAAACTAAAGAAGATCATTTGAAACATTTGAGAATGGTGTTGAGTAAACTACATGAGGAGAAGTTGCTAATCAATGTCAAAAAGTGCAGTTTTCTGAAAACAGAATTGATATATTTGGGATTTGTGATTTCCAAAGAAGGATTGAAGATGGATAAAGAAAAGATTAAAGCCATACTTGAGTGGCCTACACCCAGGAGCACATATGAGGTAAGAAGCTTTCATGGTTTGGCTAGCTTCTATAGGAAATTCATAAGAAATTTTAGTGGAATTGTTGCTCCAATGATAGATACAATCAAGGGTGATAAAAGAAGTTTTTGTTGGACTGAGGCTGCTGATAAGAGTTTCAGATTGTTGAAAAAGAAGGTAACTGAAGAGCCAATCTTGACCTTGCCTGATTTTAATAAGCTTTTTCAAGTAGAATGTGATGCTAGTGGAATTGCAATAGGTGCTGTTTTAAGTCAAGATGGGAAGCCTATAGCATACTTTAGTGAGAAGTTAAGTGATGCTAAGAAGAAATATTCAGCTTATGATCAAGAGTTCTATGCTCTTGTACAAGCTTTGAAGAAATGGAGGCACTATCTTTTGCCTAAAGAATTTGTTTTGTTCACTGACAATTATGCTTTACAGTTCATTAGCAATCAGGATAAGTTGAATCAAAAGCATGTCAAATGGATTGAATTTTTACAAAGTTTCACATTCACTATTAAGCATAAGAAAGGACAATCTAACAAGGTTGCAGATGCCTTAATCAGGAGAAATCTGATCATACAAGAGTCTCAAGTAAGTATTATGGGATTTGAAGATTTGAAGGAACTATATAAGGAAGATCCAGACTTTAAGGAACCATATGAAGCTTGCATGAATCCAGTGGGGGTTGAAAGAAGTCCTTGGATAGATTTCATGGTCCAGGAGGGTCTGCTGTTCAGAGGCAGCCAGCTTTGTATTCCCAAGAGTTCTATGAGGGAAAATTTGTTGAAGGAAAAACATAGTGGCAGCTTATCAGGACATTTTGGGCAGAACAAGACATTAGCACAATTGAGTGCTCACTACTATTGGCCAGGTATGAGTAATGATGTTAAGAAATTTGTTGAAAGATGTAAAATATGCCAATATGCCAAAGGAAGCAGTCAAAACACAGGTTTGTACCAGCCACTACCCATTCCAAATAGGCCTTGGGATTCAATAAGCATGGATTTTGTACTTGGTTTGCCAAGAACTCAAAAAGGCCATGATTCCATATTTGTTGTGGTAGATAGGTTTTCAAAGATGGCTCACTTTATTCCATGTTTCAAAACAAGTGATGCTACTCACATAGCTAATCTATTCTTCCAGGATATTGTTAGATTACATGGATTGCCTAGAAGTATTATTTCTGACAGGGACACTAAATTTGTTGGACATTTTTGGAGAACCTTATGGAAGAAATTGGGAACACAACTAAGTTTCAGTTCAGCGTATCATCCTCAAACGGATGGCCAAACAGAGGTTGTCAATCGGAGCTTGGGCAACATCTTGAGAAGCCTGGTAAGTATGCATCCAAAACAATGGGATCTTGCACTTGCACAAGCTGAATTTGCCTATAATGATTCTCCTAACAGAAGTACAGGATTGAGCCCATTTCAAATCATGTATGGAATGCATCCAAGAGGTGTGTATGAGTTAAGAAATCTAAGCAATATGGAGACAAGGAGCGCTGATGCGGAAGAATTTGCCAATGCCATGCAAAATTTGCATGAACAGGTAAAGAAGAAACTTGAAGAAAACACCATCAAGTACAAGCTAAGGGCAGATCAAAAAAGAAGAGAGGTCAGTTTCAATATAGGAGACCTTGTTCTCGCTCATCTCAGAAAAGAGAGGTTTCCAAAGAAAGAATACAATAAGCTGAAGGTAAAGAAAATAGGACCATGCAAGGTAATAAGGAAGTTTTCAAATAATGCATATGAAATAGAACTGCCAAAGGGGATTGGAATCTCTCCAATTTTTAATATTGCAGATTTATATCTATACAAGGATGAAGGACAACCAGACCAAGAAACTGAAACAGAGGTGGATGAAGTTATCCAATGGGAGCAGCAACTACCAAAGGAAGTGCCAAAAGAAATTGAGAGTATTTTAGAGAAGAAAGTAGTTAAAAAGACAAGAAACAAAGAATACTTCCAGTATCTAACAAAGTGGAAGAATCTACCAGCTGAAGATGCAACATGGTTGACTGCGGATGATATCCTTAAGCTAGGCACAAGTACAGACGAAGTGATGCAGAAAAACAAGAAAAACAACAAATGAAGAATACTTCTTCTGCTGGTTGGAAGAATGATGCAGGAGCATCATTTCTTAGAGCACATTTATTCTGGCTTTGATGCATGTTTTAAATTATTTTGTTTTCCCTCTATTTTTTTTTCTGTATTGTCAAAAACAAAAATACAAATTTTGTTTCTATTTCTATCCTACAAATCCAGCTGTAGGGGTAAGTGGTTAAACTGTTGGAATCTTCTTATCTTAGAAGATTGTTTTCTTCATTCTGGGATAATTGTTGCGCCCAGCTCAGGAGAGAATCAATGAGCAAAAGACAAAAAAAAAAAAAACAATACATGCATAAGAACAGGGGAAGGAGTTGAAAAAAAGAGAAGAGAGCAGGGGGACGCAAAGGAGGCAGATTTGCAGACTTGGCAGAGGAATTGAAACGTAAGTCTCCTGATTTGAACATTGTTGGCCATTCTAATTACCCATTTGTTCGAACATTTTCTGTTGGGCATTTTTGTTATTCTGGAACATTTTATTTGTATGCATTTGTCTTAAAATAATGCTGGGCGCTCTATCCAAATTGTGCTGGGCGTATTAAATGCTGGATCATAGTTCTTTTGTTTGTTTTTACAACTTATAGACTGTATACACTTTGTGCTGGGCGCCAATGCGTTGAATGTTGGAGAAGAAAGCTGGGGCGTAGTATTACTTTATATATATACATATATGTTTGTAGTTTCTGGGCGCTCCAACAATTAAAATATCTCAGCTACTGGAAAAAGAAACAACTGCTGGCCGCCACAATTTAAATTGCTGGGCCGTAGTTTCTTGTTGTTAAATATTTTGTTTTAAATTGCTGGCCGCCCAATTTCAAAAAAAAATTCAACGCTGGTCCGTAAGATTCCAGCTGGGCAAAACATTCAACGTTGGTTTTACACTCAACGCTGGGTTGCATTTTTAAAAAAAATTCAGGACATTGCTGTTGCTATTGGGGCGCCAAAATTTGAATGAAAAATAAAACAAATCAATTGACTTACTCTGTTGGGTTGTGTTACAGTCCAGTTTAGAGACAAATGGTGAAGAGTCCTCCATAAACTTTTTATGTTGGTCATTGCAACACATGAATATTGAACCCTTTTAAATGTATTGAGTTTTAATTCTGGGCATTCTACAGTATATGTTATGCAAGTAAAAAAAAAAAACTTCTATGCTCAATTAACCCTGTTTGGAACTTATAAATCTTGTTAAGTTCATCATTTGGTATCAGAGCTTGTGATCCAAGCCAAAGAGAAGCAAAACCAGATTTGTGGACAGAAAGCAAGATGGCCATGAGAATCAGGAACAGAGGTAGAGCTGGAGGAAGGAGACCTGGAGGACAGGTTGCATTGGCAGAGGAGATTAGGAACCTGACAGCTAGGCTGCAAGACCTGGAGATGGCTCAAAGAAGAGGCACTGACATGGGTGAAGTCAGTGACAGAGAAGAGGAGCCACCAGAAGATGAATTGGTGGTGGAAGAAGAAACAACTGAAGAGAGGTTGATCAAAGCCATTATGAAGGTGAACACCAAGCCAAAAATGGAGGTTCCGATGTATGAAGGTAATTTGAATGTTGAAGAATTAATTGATTGGATTAACGCATTAGACAAATATTTTGAGTATGAAGGGATTGAAGAAGATGAAAAGAAAGTCAAGTATGCCATGACAAGGCTAAAGAAACATGCATCCCTGTGGTGGGATGGAGTGCAAGAAGAAAGGAGAAGAAAAGGGAAGCCAAAGATCAGAAGCTGGGACAGAATGGTAGCAAAAATGAAAGGTAAGTTTATGCCTAAAGATTATCAAACAAATCTTTTTAAGCAATTACAAAATTTGAAGCAAAAAGAATTGTCTGTGAAAGAATACACTGAAGAGTTTTATAGGTTGACTATAAGATCAGGTCATATTGAGGATGACACAGAGAAGGTAGCCAGATACACCAATGGCTTGAAATTTGCCATTCAAGATGAAATTAGTCTTCTCATTCCTAAGACAGTTGAGGAGGCATATCAATTTGCCTTGAAAGCTGAGGAGAAGATTGCAAGGAAACAAACATCCTTCTCAAGAGGAAGGGGCAGATTCAACAGAGGTAGAGGATTTCAAGGAGGTAGAAGACAGCTGCAAACATCCCATGAAGAGGCCAGCAACTCACAAAGTTCAAGAGGCAGCTATACACCAAGAGGAAGAAGACCATACCAAGGATATCAGAGAGGAAGAGGAAGATTCATGGGCAAATGCTTTAAATGCAACAAGTATGCAGGGCATAGGGCATATGAGTGTCCAGAGAACCCTTCTACCAGCCATGAGAGAAGTGTACATGTGATTGAAGGTGAAAAACAAAATGCAGAAGTTACAGCAGCTTATGAAGATACTCCAGAAGAAGGTGAGTCTCTTTTGATGAAAAGAATATTGTTAAAACCAAATAAAGAAATTGTAGAACCACCTCAAAGAAAAAACTTTATTTAGAACCACATGTAAGAGTAAAGGGAAATGCTGTAAAGTCATTATTGACAGCGGAAGTACTGACAATCTTGTGTCAACTGAGATGGTGGAGAAATTAGGCTTGAAGAAGGAGGTACATCCTACACCTTATCAAGTCTCTTGGCTACAAAAAGGACACAAACTTCTGGTAAGTGAACAATGCAAAGTAGATATTCAGATAGGAACATATAAGGATCAGATTTTATGTGATGTCATGCCCATGGATGTATGTCATATCTTGCTTGGAAGGCCTTGGCAATTTGACAGGAAGGCCATACATGATGGAAGGCAGAATACATACATGTTTGAAAAGGATGGGATCAAGCATACACTTACACCATTGAAAGAAGAGGTTGCTGTTGTTGTTGGACAGAATTCTAAAGTTTTGATAGTAAGTGGCAAAGAGTTTCTACATCAAATGACGAAAGAAGAGGTAAACTTTGCTGTAATTGGTAAGCCAAAGAGTGTAGTCACTAGTACTAAGTTGATTGATTTGCCACTAGAGATTCAAGATATGTTGAATGAATACATTGACATTGTGGTAGATGATTTACCTGATGAATTACCACCATTGAGAAGTATTAGCCATCACATAGACTTGATTCCAGGAGCAAATCTTCCAAACAAGGCTGCCTACAGGTTGACACCAAAGGAGAATGAAGAAATCAAACACCAAGTTCAAGAATTGTTAGACAAAGGATTGGTAAGAGAAAGTTTAAGTCCTTGTGTTGTCCCTACAGTGTTGAGTCCTAAGAAAGATGGGAGTTGGAGAATGTGTACAGACTCCAGAGCAATCAACAAGATTACTATCAGGTATAGATTTCCATTGCCAAGAATTGATGATTTACTTGATTGTTTAAGTGGAGCTACATATTTCTCTAAGATAGATTTGAAAAGTGGTTACCATCAGATTAGGATAAGAGAAGGGGATGAATGGAAAACAGCCTTCAAGACTAATGATGGACTCTATGAGTGGTTAGTTATGCCATTTGGACTAACCAATGCACCAAGCACCTTCATGAGGCTGATGAATGAAGTACTGAAGGAGTTCACTGGTAAGTTTGTGATAGTGTATTTGGATGATATTTTGGTGTTTAGTCAAACTAAAGAAGATCATTTGAAACATTTGAGAATGGTGTTGAGTAAACTACATAAGGAGAAGTTGCTAATCAATGTCAAAAAGTGCAGTTTTCTGAAAACAGAATTGATATATTTGGGATTTGTGATTTCCAAAGAAGGATTGAAGATGGATAAAGAAAAGATTAAAGCCATACTTGAGTGGCCTACACCCAGGAGCACATATGAGGTAAGAAGCTTTCATGGTTTGGCTAGCTTCTATAGGAAATTCATAAGAAATTTTAGTGGAATTGTTGCTCCAATGATAGATACAATCAAGGGTGATAAAAGAAGTTTTTGTTGGACTGAGGCTGCTGATAAGAGTTTCAGATTGTTGAAAAAGAAGGTAACTGAAGAGCCAATCTTGACCTTGCCTGATTTTAATAAGCTTTTTCAAGTAGAATGTGATGCTAGTGGAATTGCAATAGGTGCTGTTTTAAGTCAAGATGGGAAGCCTATAGCATACTTTAGTGAGAAGTTAAGTGATGCTAAGAAGAAATATTCAGCTTATGATCAAGAGTTCTATGCTCTTGTACAAGCTTTGAAGAAATGGAGGCACTATCTTTTGCCTAAAGAATTTGTTTTGTTCACTGACAATTATGCTTTACAGTTCAATAGCAATCAGGATAAGTTGAATCAAAAGCATGTCAAATGGATTGAATTTTTACAAAGTTTCACATTCACTATTAAGCATAAGAAAGGACAATCTAACAAGGTTGCAGATGCCTTAATCAGGAGAAATCTGATCATACAAGAGTCTCAAGTAAGTATTATGGGATTTGAAGATTTGAAGGAACTATATAAGGAAGATCCAGACTTTAAGGAACCATATGAAGCTTGCATGAATCCAGTGGGGGTTGAAAGAAGTCCTTGGATAGATTTCATGGTCCAAGAGGGTCTGCTGTTCAGAGGCAGCTAGCTTTGTATTCCCAAGAGTTCTATGAGGGAAAATTTGTTGAAGGAAAAACATAGTGGCAGCTTATCAGGACATTTTGGGCAGAACAAGACATTAGCACAATTGAGTGCTCACTACTATTGGCCAGGTATGAGTAATGATGTTAAGAAATTTGTTGAAAGATGTAAAATATGCCAATATGCCAAAGGAAGCAGTCAAAACACAGGTTTGTACCAGCCACTACCCATTCCAAATAGGCCTTGGGATTCAATAAGCATGGATTTTGTACTTGGTTTGCCAAGAACTCAAAAAGGCCATGATTCCATATTTGTTGTGGTAGATAGGTTTTCAAAGATGGCTCACTTTATTCCATGTTTCAAAACAAGTGATGCTACTCACATAGCTAATCTATTCTTCTAGGATATTGTTAGATTACATGGATTGCCTAGAAGTATTATTTCTGACAGGGACACTAAATTTGTTGGACATTTTTGGAGAACCTTATGGAAGAAATTGGGAACACAACTAATTTTCAGTTCAGCGTATCATCCTCAAACGGATGGCCAAACAGAGGTTGTCAATCGGAGCTTGGGCAACATCTTGAGAAGCCTGGTAAGTATGCATCCAAAACAATGGGATCTTGCACTTGCACAAGCTGAATTTGCCTATAATGATTCTCCTTACAGAAGTACAGGATTGAGCCCATTTCAAATCATGTATGGAATGCATCCAAGAGGTGTGTATGAGTTAAGAAATCTAAGCAATATGGAGACAAGGAGCGCTGATGCGGAAGAATTTGCCAATGCCATGCAAAATTTGCATGAACAGGTAAAGAAGAAACTTGAAGAAAACACCATCAAGTACAAGCTAAGGGCAGATCAAAAAAGAAGAGAGGTCAGTTTCAATATAGGAGACCTTGTTCTCGCTCATCTCAGAAAAGAGAGGTTTCCAAAGAAAGAATACAATAAGCTGAAGGTAAAGAAAATAGGACCATGCAAGGTAATAAGGAAGTTTTCAAATAATGCATATGAAATAGAACTGCCAAAGGGGATTGGAATCTCTCTAATTTTTAATATTGCAGATTTATATCTATACAAGGATGAAGGACAACCAGACCAAGAAACTGAAACAGAGGTGGATGAAGTTATCCAATGGGAGCAGCAACTACCAAAGGAAGTGCCAAAAGAAATTGAGAGTATTTTAGAGAAGAAAGTAGTTAAAAAGACAAGAAACAAAGAATACTTCCAGTATCTAACAAAGTGGAAGAATCTACCAGCTGAAGATGTAACATGGTTGACTGCGGATGATATCCTTAAGCTAGGCACAAGTACAGACGAAGTGATGCAGAAAAACAAGAAAAACAACAAATGAAGAATACTTCTTCTGCTGGTTGGAAGAATGATGCAGGAGCATCATTTCTTAGAGCACATTTATTCTGGCTTTGATGCATGTTTTAAATTATTTTGTTTTCCCTCTATTTT
This sequence comes from Torreya grandis, assembly GCA_037957365.1. Classification (NCBI taxonomy): domain Eukaryota; kingdom Viridiplantae; phylum Streptophyta; class Pinopsida; order Cupressales; family Taxaceae; genus Torreya; species Torreya grandis. The sequence goes on from JARHVA010000008.1 coordinate 373,699, forward strand.
TTTCTGTATTGTCAAAGACAAAAATACAAATTTTGTTTCTATTTCTATCCTACAAATCCAGCTGTAGGGGTAAGTGGTTAAACTATTGGAATCTTCTTATCTTAGAAGATTGTTTTCTTCATTCTGGGATAATTGTTGCGCCCAGCTCAGGAGAGAATCAATGAGCAAAAGACAAAAAAAAAAAAAAAAAAAAACAATACATGCATAAGAACAGGGGAAGGAGTTGAAAAAAAGAGAAGAGAGCAGGGGGACGCAAAGGAGGCAGATTTGCAGACTTGGCAGAGGAATTGAAACGTAAGTCTCCTGACTTGAACATTGTTGGCCATTCTAATTACCCATTTGTTCGAACATTTTCTGTTGGGCGTTTTTGTTATTTTGGAACATTTTATTTGTATACATTTGTCTTAAAATAATGTTGGGCGCTCTATCCAAATTGTGCTGGGCGTATTAAATGCTGGATCATAGTTCTTTTGTTTGTTTTTACAACTTATAGACTGTATACACTTTGTGCTGGGCGCCAATGCGTTGAATGTTGGAGAAGAAAGCTGGGGCGTAGTATTACTTTATATATATACATATATGATTGTAGTTTTTGGACGCTCCAATAATTAAAATATCTCAGCTACTGGAAAAAGAAATAACTGCTGGCCGCCACAATTTAAATTGCTGGGCCGTAGTTTCTTGTTGTTAAATATTTTGTTTTAAATTGCTGGCCGCCCAATTTCAAAAAAAGAATTCAACGCTGGTCCGTAAGATTCCAGCTGGGCAAAACATTCAACGTTGGTTTTACACTCAACGCTGGGTTGCATTTTAAAAAAAAAATTCAGGACATTGTTGTTGCTATTGGGGCGCCAAAATTTGAATGAAAAATAAAACAAATCAATTGACTTACTCTGTTGGGTTGTGTTACAGCCCAGTTTAGAGACAAATGGTGAAGAGTCCTCCATAAACTTTTTATGTTGGTCATTGCAACACATGAATATTGAACCCTTTTAAATGTATTGAGTTTTAATTCTGGGCATTCTACAGTATATGTTATGCAAGTAAAAAAAAAAAACTTCTATGCTCAATTAACCCTGTTTGGAACTTATAAATCTTGTTAAGTTCATCATATACACAAAGGGGTTGGTGCTCCTGTGGGTTGGTGCTCATGAAATTTTGCTAGGTTGGTGCTCGACAAAGGGGTTGGTGCTCTTGTGGGTTGGTGCTCACAAATAGTTGTTGGGTTGGTGCTCGGCAAAGGGGTTGGTGCTCCTGTGGGTTGGTGCTCACGAATTGTTGTTGGGTTGGTGCTCAGCAAAGGGGTTGGTGCTCCTTCAAGTTGGTGCTTGCGAATATTGTTTGGGTTGGTGCTCATTCATATACTTGAGATTGTTCTCCATGGTTTTTCCCACATTGGGTTTCCATGTTATATCTGGTGTTTTTCTCTATCTTGTGTGGTGTTTATTGTTTTAGTTTTATTACATATCTTGAATGTTTGATTAAGTGGAATTTGATTAAAGGAAAGTTTTATAAGATATATGATATACTGATTCACCCCCCCTCCTTAGTATATCCCATGCTTAACAATTGGTATCAAAGCAGGTTCCTTTTTGAAAAAGTTTTACAGCTTGAAGGTAGATCAGGAAAGCATAAGATGGCCATACATGAAGGTGCCTCTACAAGCAAAAGAATAGTTGATCAATAATAAGAAGAGGATGAAGCTAAAGTGAATATGGAAGGAGAACTCATGTGTGCCTTATAAAAGTTAAAATTTGTTGAAAATAAAAATCAAAGATTGAAGCTCCAAATCGAGAAAAATGAAAAGGAGTCAAAAGAGATAATTAAAGATCTACAAGCACCCTTTGAAGAAGCCAAGAAGAATGAAGAAGATCTAACGGCACAGCTGGAAATAGTAAGAAAATAATGTGAGAGGTATGTTATTGAAAGTAATTCTTTAAAAGCAGATCTTGATAAAAACAAATAAAGTAATCAATGATAGAGTAGCCAATGATTCAAAATTTGAGAATAGCACTAATATGCTGAATAAGATATTAGAAAGCCAAAATGCAATATCAGATAAGACAGGTATCAGTTTTGAAATGAAGAAGAGCTATGTTGAAGCTCTTACAAATGAGGAAACAAGAAGGGAAAAAGTGAATAATATAGAGGACAAAGAAGGCTGGAAGGAACAAACCTATAAAAGGCAATCAAGTCAGAGATACACAAACCGGTCCTATTTTTATTGTAATGGATATGGTCATAAGAAATTAAAATGTAGAAAAATAGCTAACAATCTCAAAAATAAGGAAAAGGAAGGTCATGTAGAGTCAAGTAGAAGCTATAACTCTTTTTCTCCTCTATCAAGATTTGATGAAGAGACCATAATTTGTTATGAGTGTAAAAACTTTGGACACATACCTTGGTATTGTAGAAGCGTGTTTAAGTCAGTCAAGAAGGACCAGAGTTTTAGGGCTCCATTCATCAAGAAAAAGGTTCAGACATGACAGAAGAAACAAACTGAAGGTTTTATGTTGGTCTAGATAGCTTTGCATGCAAGAAATGAGGAAAGGCCATGGTTTATTAATAGCGGATGTTTGGGGCACATGATAGGAGACAAGAGTAAGTTCATAGCCTTGAAAGATCAATGGTGGCACAGTGAAATTTGGAGACAATACTACTGCCAGAATTGTTGGAAAAGGTACACTAAATTTAGATAATGGTAGAACTAAAACTAAATTTTTTTTATATGTAGAAGGTCTTAAGCATAATATTTTAAGTGTAAGTCAAATGTGTGATCATGGGCACACACTAAAGTCTTATGCAGAAGGTTGTGAAATTAGAAGAAAAGATTCAGATGTATTGGTTACAGATGCTTAGAGAACAGGTAATAACTTATATATGCTATCAGACATCAAAGGTCAAAAATGTTGTTTGAGTCAGATTGAAGAAAGTTGGCTATGGCATAGTATAATGGGACACATAAATTTTGACAATCTTGTCAAAATCTATGAAAAGCAAGTAGTCAAGAATCTTTCAAAGATCACAAAGCCATCTAATACGCTTTGTGGACCTTGTTAGCATGGGAAGTAGGCTAGAAGGTGGTTCAAAACAAAAGAGTACTCCACCACTCAGATGCTAGAGCTTGTTCACACTGATCTATGTGGACCTATGAGGACTCAAAGTACTCAAGGTGATAAATATTTCATGTTGCTTATTGATGATTTTTCATGTATGACTTGGATAATGCTTTTAAAGAAAAAATCAGATGATTTTAGATAGTTCAAAGCATTCAAAGCATTAGTTGATAATGAAATTAATATGAAGATTAAGTGTCTAAGATTAGATAGAGGAGGAGGATTCATGTTAGATCAATTTATTGAGTTTTGTGAAGATCATGGAATAAAGAGACAATATTCAGCAACCAGATCTCCACAACAAAATGGAGTAGTGGAACAGAAAAATAGAACAATTCAGGAGATGGCGAGGACAATGCTAAATGAATCCAAGATAACAAATAAATATTGGAGAGAGGCAGTTGGTATAGTAGTGCATATTCAGAATAGAGCTTTATTAAGAGTCAATAGTGACAAGACTCCTTATGAGCTATGGAAAGACAAACCAGCAACAATTGATTATTTTAGAATTTTCGGTAGCAAATGCTTCATAAAGAGAACCGATGAAAAACTTGGTAAGTTTGAATCCAGAGCAGATGAGGGTATATTTCTTGGTTATTCTTGCAAAATTAAAGCTTATAAATGTTATAACAAAAGAACCAAGAAAATTGTTGAAAGTGCAAGTGTCAAGATAGAAGAAGATGGAACACAAAGAATTAGTGATCTAGTAGACATTCTTGAAATCATTGAAAAGGAAGGCTTTGAAGAATCAGATGAAGATGAGGAAAAGGAGAAAGAGAAAAAGGGCACCAAGACTCCATCCAAATACATTCATAAAAATCATAATAAAAGTGACATCATTGGGGATATAAAAGAAGGAATTCGCACCAAAAGAATGATGGTAAGTGAATCTGAACAAGTTAATTTCTCTTTGTTATTTAAAATTCAGCTTATAAATTTTTCAAAAGCTAGACATGATGAGAATTGGGTTAAGGCTATGGATGAAGAATTAAATCAAATATAAAAAAATGATACTTGGGAATTAGTTCCTAGACCAAAAGATCATAATGTGATAGTGACAAAATGGGTTTATAGAAATAAGTTGAATGAAAATGGAGAAGTGACCAGAAATAAAGAAAGATTAGTATGTAAAGGATATGCTCAGATTGAGGGAATAGATTTTGAAAAAACTTTTACACCAGTGGTAAGGTTAGAGGCTATTATAATGTTTCTTTCATATGTAGTGTTTAAAAATTTCAAAGTGTTTCAGATAGATGTCAAATCTTCCTTCCTAAATTGGAATCTTGAAGAAGAGGTCTACATTACGTAGCTTGAGGGATTTATTCTCTCAAATATTAGTAACCATGTATGCATAATGAAGAAAGCATTGTATGGATTAAAACAAGCTCCCAGAGTTTGGTATGCAAGGCTTGATAAGTACCTGCAGATCAAGGATTCAAGAGAGGATTTGTTGATAGTAATCTTTACATCAAAATAGAAGGTGAGCATCAATTGATTATAGTGTTATATGTTGATGATATCATTTTTGGAGGAAATATTGAAAAGATGACAAAATAATTTTTTGATAGAATGCAAAAAAAATTGAGATGTCGATACTTAGAGAATTATCATTTTTATTAGGGTTGCAAATATTTCAATCAAATAAAGAAATTTTCATATCTCAAAGTAAATATGCCAAGGAAATGTTGAAGAAATTTGGTTTTGAGGATTGTGCACCAGTTGGCACACCTATGTGTATAGGAAATAAGGTGAGCAAGGATGAAGATTCACCTGTTACAGATCAATCTTTGTATAGATCTATGATTGGTAGTCTATTATATTTGACAACATCGAGCCAGACATCATGCATGTAGTAGGTATGGTTGCGAGATATCAATCATCTCCAAGAGATAGTCATGTTTTGTTGGTGAAAAGAATATTCAAAAATATCAAGGGGACATTGGATTATGGATTATGGTATCCCACAGGTAAAAATTTCACTTTAGTTGCTTATACAGATTCAGATTGGGCAGGGTGCTTAGATGACACAAAGAGTACAAGTGGAGGAGATTTATTCTTTGGTGATAGCTTAGTATCATGGCTAAGCAAGAAGCAAAACTCAGTATCACTTTCTACAGCTAAAACAAAATATATTACAACAGTATTGTGTTGTACTCAAGTGCTTTGGATGAAGCAAACTTTGGAAGATATCAAGGTAAAGTATGATGAACCTATTTCCATTTTTTGTGATAACACAAGTGCTATAAATATTTTGAAAAATATAGTAATGCATTCAAAAACAAAATATATTCCCATTAGATATCACTTCTTGAGAGGGCAGGTTGCAGATCAACAGGTTAAGATGGAATATGTTATTACTATAGAGCAGATTACAGATATTTTCACAAAGGCACTACCAAAAGACACATTTGAGTATCAACGAGATAAGTTGGGAGTAATTTCCTTTACTTCTTGCCATTGAGGTTCAACATCAGTTGAGGGGGAGCTAAGTGTTAGCTCCATGTAGGCCCTTTGCCATTCATGTCAAAGGGGTAGAATAATAGGTACAGGTATAGGTGTAGAAATAGGTATAGGGAACATGTACATGTTGCTATAGTAAGGGGGAGTTACTTTATGTTTTAAGATGACAGTATGTGTAGGTGACAGGATGTGGTAGTTTCAGGATTGAGGTTGCCATCAATGACAAAGGGGGAGATTGTTGGAAATATTGTCATTGATGTCAAAGGTCTAGCATTATTGGTGATAAAGGCCCCAATGCATTTAATGATGTTTGTAATAGATATATCTTGGCTAATGTGAGTTAATATTTATTTAATTAATGAATATTTTTTTGGTTGCATATGAGACAAAAGAAGGGCTCATGGAGAAGTCAAAGAGCCATGGGGTAAAGACAGAAGAAGGATGGGATGCATTTTCCCATGAAGAGTCATCTTGGGGAATTCCAAGAGTCACCAAGTGAAGATAAAAGAGGAAGGGAACAATTTCTCATGAAGGGACACTTTGAGGAATACAAAAAGTCACCAAGATAAGGACAAAAGAGGGAAGGACATTTTTGCTCATGAAGGGTCACCACATGACTTTTCAAAGGCAAGGATATGAAGTGTCATACAAGTTTGGTGCCATTTTCCATGAGGATTGGAAGGTCACAAAGGGGGAAGGCCAAAGGTCATTTGGAAAGCTATAAATAAAGGCTTGAGAAGCCATTTGTAATATGTGTGAAAGAGTTTGATTTGATATTGTATTATCTAGCTTAGAAGAGCATTTGTGAGAGATGAATATGATTTGTATTTTTTATATCTAGCTTAGAAGAGCAAAGGTGAGAGAGAGGAAAGAGATTTTGTAATGAACTATCATTTGTTGAGATAGCAACATTGAGAGATAGTTGTGTGGTGTACACAAAGGGGTTGGTGCTCCTATTGGTTGATGCTCATGAATTGTTTCTGGGTTGGTGCTCGGCAAAGGGATTTGTGCTCTTGTGGGTTGGTGCTCATGAATAGTTGTTGGGTTAGTGCTCGAAAAAGGGGTTGGTGCTCCTATGGGTTGGTGTTCATGAATTGTTGTTGGGTTGGTTCTCAGCAAAGGGGTTGGTGCTCCTTCAAGTTGGTGCTTGAAAATATTGTTTGGGTTGGTGCTCATTCATATACTTGAGATTCTTCTCTGTAGTTTTTCCCACATTAGGTTTCCACGTTATATCTGGTGTCTCTCTCTATCTTGTGTGGTGTTTATTGTTTTAGTTTTATTACATATCTTGAATGTTTGATTAAGTGGAATTTGATTAAAGGAAAGTTTTATAAGATATATGATATACTGATTCACCCCACCTCTTAGTATATCCCGTGCTTAACACAAGTACTAGATATAAGTAAGGTATTCATTACCATAATTATAAAATATAATTCATATGGAAAGACTTTGGATGCTTGGGTGGATGAATCATTTATTAGTAGAATGAAATACATTGAGGAGGTGATGAATTTATTATTGTATGCAATCATAAATGTAACATGTCTATAAATCAATCTTAACTTGGATAAAATAGATCATACCTACAGTTCTGATTGGGAATACATTTGTTAAGTAGGAGCATGGATAATATGGGGATCCACTAAACTTGATTAAGGGATCATTTATCATAATAAACCATGCTAAAGAGGGTTCCAAATCCTCCAGTCTAATACAATAATGTAATAACCCTAAGGGGTTCCTAGGTTTTGATATTTCACCTATACTAATAACAAGAAAATTAAATCTAACCTAGTACTCACCAAATCTTGTGGCACAAAGTGGGGGTTAGAAAAAATAAAGATAAACATGCATAGAAAAAATATACTCATGTCAATGTATACAAAATCCTAATACATGTAAGAAAATCACAAATGCATTATCTATCCACTCTTATAAAGGATAAATAAATTTAGGAATACTTAACTTTGAAGATGAACCCACTGAGCCTTAATCTCTCCTTTGGCCAAGGTGCTTCACACAAGGTTGTTGTGGTATGTAAGGATGACAAAGACAAATCATATATATGATATACAACCTATCCATTTGTATAAAAGACTTATCCATAAGACAAGATCCATATCTCCAAATAAAGTATGGAACCCTAAGCTTTACTTCTCAAGTAGAATGTTCAATAAGCAAATGTTCATTCACTCTTAGTTATTTGCTTCTTCTTGATAAATGATGGAAATAAACTTGTATATATAGGTAGATATTTCCCTAAACACTTCTAAAAATGTTGGATTACAAGGTTGACCCAGTCGACCCTATACAATTTTGGATAATAATTTGCTAGGTCATGTTCTAGGTCAACCAAAGGTTAACTAGCTCCTAAGTGAAAAATACCCCAAAATTATACAGGGTCAACTTAGTATAACCGACTAATAAAAAGGGATTTAGGTGAGGAATGAGAGGATAAAATGTAGAAAATTATTTTAATGGGTACAATAGAGAAGAACAAGCTTAGGGCAAATGGTTTCTATAAGACAAGTGTGCAGATAATAAGTGGCAAAAGCAACAACAATCCTACAAAGCACCAATGGTCTACCCACCTCTTCCTTGATGCATCATTTAAGGCATGCATTAAGAGAGATTGAGACTCAATGGGTTCCTAAAAGATACAAAGTGTCAGTAATAGATAAAATTTTAAAAATATTACGTGTATACATATGCCCCACTCGAAGCTCATCACATGTCATGTGAGTGCAACATGGTATGGTGCTTTGGGAAATAGAACATGATAACACATAACATAGATACTAAGTAAAATGTAGTAAACAACAAATCAGATAAAGGAAAAGACAAAATTTTAAAATGCATACCTTTACTTATCTTAGTGTTGTAGATAAATAAATAGACTGTAAGAAAGGTGAAGGCGTCCAATGTGAAGAGCACTAGGTGTACATGTAGAAGTTAGTGTAAAAAATAGATAAAAATTGAAATTTTTAGAAGATGGCATATGATAGTGGAAAATTTTTTATACAACATCATGAATCTATAAAAATTCAAAAAATAGATGATTAAAAACAAAGATAAAGGCAAAACAAGAAATCTGTCAGAAAATAATTGAAAGATTTGAAAGTTAAAAAGTGGTTTTAAATAGGGTGAAATGAAAATCATTTGTTATTTTGACTTGTGAAGGAGAGAAAAAGAGCTTTGAGAGACCAAACAAGATAGGATGGTGAGGAAATGATAATCTAGATGAGAGGGACCTCCATAGGTGGTAACGGGTGTAAGATAGGTAGGTAAATGATAATCTTAAGCCAATTTTTGAATATTTTAGTGATTTAAGTGTATTTTTATAATTTTGTAATTTTAAGTATTTTTAGATGTCAAAATAAAACTAAATTAGAATATATGGGTAGGAAAAACCATTTAGGGAAATGGGTTTGAAGGGTTTGGGGATAAAGCTTCTATAAGGCACTTTTTCACAAAATGTAAGGGGTCAGCAAGGAAAGACAACTAGGTCGACCCAGTAGATTGAAATTTGGCAAAATTCACACTCCAGACCTAGTAGGTATGTGTCGACCTTCTACATTTTATAGACTATTGACTTAGTATAGTTTGTCGACTGAGCATAAAAGTCTAGTATGATAATGTAGTATTAGGTGAGGGGAAAATTAGAGCGTTGACTTAGATTTTTAAGTCAACTACGCTAAAAATAGATAAATTTTGGTTAGACTAGTTTAACCAAAGAACTAGAATAGTATAGAAATGCATGCAAGTGGTTGAAAGAGTGTTATAATGACCCAGAATAACTAAGGGTAAAAAGTGGTGAGTATGATAAAAATACTTTTAAATAAATAAATTAAAGTGGTTTAGGCTTATTTTTTGATTAAATTTTTAAAAAGAATGTATTTTAACTATACATGACATGGAGGACCTAATACATCTTTTTTATTTCATGATTGAAAGGGTGACCTAGATTATAGTGTTTGTTAAATGAGGTGTGGCTACCAAATCTATTATAGTTCTTGATAATAGAGGATAGGATGAGACTGATCTTTGTAGGCTTAGGCAACATAGTAGAGATGTGTAGGATACCCTTGAACTCAAAGTTTTTAGTCATGTTCATGAGATGATAGGAATGATTGACTAACACCTTCAGATGGGAGGTGGAGGGGGATATGATAGAGATGATTATCACCCTAGAAGATGTACATGCCATCCTACGATTGTTGATAATAGGGACACCAATGATACTAGGATACCTGATAGTGAGGATGAGAGGAGAACCTTAGTTTTATGGGCTACAGGCTCGAAGATGATATATGTAAGTCATAGATTGAGTATGTTTGACATGTATACCTGATAGATTCTAGATACCTATAAGGTTATGATAGGACTTATGATAGCATGAGTGTTGTGCCACAAGTCAGATGGTAAAGTACCACTTTTCATAATAGTCTTGAGCCGGATGATATTGAAAAAGAAGATATTATATGATTTGGGGTTTATCATCTAAGTAAAACTTATGCATGATATGTATGGGATGTTGTCTATAGGGAAACATTTTATTGGGATGATCATATTATTGATAGCCTGGGTCTATGAGAGGTTTCCTATGTATCTGCTAGCTAGGTTGCCCCATGCAGTCGATGATAGGTCACCTCAAGTATAGAGATAGAGATAAGACCAAGTGGCATGGGTCATTCCCCACATACAAGTTTTGTGGATAGTGAGATCCGCATGTCGTATGGGCACATTACTACATGACCTATTTGGGACATAATTTCACTAGCTTTAGCATGGATGGAGGTGACCAAACATTACACCTTGTGGATGGAGCCACATTTGGTGGCACAAGTACTAGGGTAGATGGGCTTACCTTACCACATCAATTTTAATAATGGTGCCCATGTTTTGGGATTGGCATGTTAGAGAACTAAGAGGGAGAGGAGGACTAGGACCACAAGTGGTAAAGCCCATGCTCAAGCCACATCATGAGATACCATAGACTGTTCAAGCATGATAGGTAAGTGAGTGAGATCAAATGGATGTAGAGGTAGGAGCACCAGAAGTACCACCACTAACTCTATACAAGGATGAGAAGTGACCACCAAGGACATGGTGTTGATAGAGGTAGGATGAGTATGAGATAATAGAGATTATGGATATATCAAATAACCTAGTAGGTGGTTCAGGGCAAAGTTGGATTATAGAGAAGCCACTCAGGTGTAGGTTGAGATGAACTAGAGTTATTATTGTAGGATTTGTTTTTAGGAGGTGATCAAAAGAGGAGGTTCTTAGAGGTTGTGCATATGGAGAGTCTATGCTCAGTGGTCTATAGATTGTGAGATAGTGGTGGTCAACACATAAATAGGTGATAAAAGATGGATTAAAGTGTTGCTTAAGTTTATGTTATATATATTAGAGATAGATAGATTTTGAGATATATAAGTGATCTAATATCTATTTAGTATATTTTTTGTAGGTGGAGAAGAGGAGGAGGAGATTATATGGGGGTCCCTAATGAAGGGATCACTCCATGATGTCCTAGATGAGCCATTGATGTCGTATGACCCCATGACATTAAAGGATACCAGTCCACCATATGCCCCAGCTTAGGCAAGTTGGTTTAGACTAGATGGAGAGGCGGTGAGGAAAATATGAGCATACAAAGAGGAGATGCAACCACCAATAGAGATGGGTGTAAGAGAGACACGGGCATGGTAGGCCCTAACTGAGGAGAGAGCTGTACATATGGCTATAGTGACATAAATGACATGGGCACACACCCAAGATAGAATGATATAGGTAGTGGACCTAACCCATATGAAATAGGTATAGGAGAAAGAGAGAGTGACACATGTAATGACCCTGACCCATATGACATAGGTATAGGAGTAGGAGACAGTGACACATTTGGTGACCTTGGCCCAATTGGCATAGGTATAGGCTTAGGTAGTTCATTTATAGGGACAAGTGTTAGGATTGAGATTTGGATAGCCTTGTTACAAAATTATGTTTAAAGGGGTCAGATCGAGGCATCTACAAGTAGTATGGATAGGCCACAAGATAGGCAAGATGGGGCTCAACCATAGAGCTAGAACATGTATATGATTGTATTTATTATATCAAAACTCATGGGATATATATATGGATCATTTTGGCATTTTGGATATTGGTTGTATGTGTTATCATTATGGTTTTGGTTGTTGACGCTTGGATATATTTATTTCTAGCATATGTATGTATCTGTTGTATATGCTATAGGAAATATATTAAGTGTGGTTTCTTTTCTAGCATTATGTAAGACACATGCATGGTTAAAAAGAAATAAGAAAAAAGGACTTGGTAAAATATAATCAATCAAAAATGTACTACACGCTATTTCAAGTTGGAAAATGTGTAATACAAATAAAATGACTAAGTATAAGGAACCAAAAGGTGGTAAATAAGATGGCAAAAAGAATTTTATTTTTAAACCAAACAAAATATTTAACACCAAATTAAAATAAGTAAAATCACACTAAATCACATTGGGAAGTATGAAAACAATTTAATAAAAGGGAATATCATGTAAAAGTAACAAATGATACAAAAAAATCAATTAATTCAATAAATCATACTAAATCATGTTGGGAAGTATAAGATAATAATAAAATTGGTAAAAATTTGGTCTTAAATTTATCACACTATTTCAAGCTAGGAAGTATGAAAAATTCAATAAAATGGTTGAATTCTTATACACACTCAAAAAATAAGAAGATAAAAGTGAAAGATAAATTAAGTAAGCATAAAACATACTAAATCAAGATGGGAAGCATGTCAATGACATGTAACTTCATAATAAATCACATCTTATCTCATATTTGACACATGTAATATTGATTGTGATGTGGATTATTAGAAAATTTTGTAAGGAGGGTCAGGTCCTATCCATGATATTACACTACAACTCACAAAGGGAACACCAATGAGGTGGAATAAATGTGAAAATATAGTAACAAAGGATGTAGGTAATATGAAGGTAAAAATTGTGGTAATTTATGAGGAATGTCAGGTCCTATCCATGGTCTTATAACGTAACTCTTAAATGGAATCCCAATGGGAGTGATCAGTGAACAAAAAAATATTTCTCAAGAAGAAATATGAGGAATGTAGGGAGTGAAAAAGGTAATCTAAAAATCATAACTTAGGAATCTTATGAGAAGACCTTAGGAGGTAAGAGGCATACTAAGGACATGAGAAAACACTAAGTGACTAGTGACCATAAATGTACAAAGAAAAACTATTTGCTATAGACACAAATCTTTTTAGGAAAATAAGTGTGATACAAAGATCAATTCATGAAGGTATATTGATACACAAAAATTGAAATGGACCTACCTTCCCATGACATGTTCCCCATTTCTCAAGATCCCTTATAGAACTATCAGTCTATTGTGAAGATTGGGTACTTGGGTGAGAAAGTAGGTAGCAATAAAAGATTTTATATATATATATATATATATATATATATATATATATATATATATATATGTTTTCTCCTTTTCTAATCTACTTGCCTACCACACCCCAATGGACCTCGACTCTGCTGTAAGGCCAACTATGGAGTTTGAGATTCAATTAGAAAATGGAGATGTGATTTAAATCATGTCTTTTAGTGTGATTGGACTTTTAATAATTTTGAATGTTATCTTTTATGTCATTTCCTTTTATTTAATGATTTGGATTTTGGATTTTTTAATTCTTTTATGATTCCTCCTCCATATGGACTTGGAATGACCAATCATGAGAGATATAGTGATACACATGAATGAGCTATAGACTTAGGCTAAAGGAAGATAAGTAATCAAAGATAAGATTGACTAAGACACTTAGGCTTAATAATGAACCAACATGTTATCTAAATTCTCAACCATGTATATGATTATTTTTCAAGAAAGAGATAAAAGGAAAAAGGAGATCCAAAGTGGACTAGTGAAAGGAGATTATAATGAGATGAATTATTTGCTAACTAATCACATGGTAATAGGAAATGAATAAAGGAAACCGGGTTTGTAGAACCAAGTCACAATGATAATTAGCTATGAAAAATAGAGATAAGAAAGAAAACAATCATAAAGACACAAGGGAAAGAGAAGAAAAGAGAAAACAATGATAAAGAAAAACATCCATAAGTAAACATAAATGACAATATAAGCAATATAGGATGCAAAAGTAAAGTCACCATGTAAGATAAATAAGAATTTGACACAGTGTCAAATGATATAACATACAGATAAAGATAAAATTTGAGCACAAATCCAATCCAAATGTAAATGTAAAATCACCATACATGTTCTCATAAATACTAATAAATATTCCCACACACATTATCCAAAACATCATATTGATATCTATAAATTTGGATATTAATTGTTAATAAAGTCTCGTCTATCTTTAATGAAAATAGGGAAAATACTTTTCATCTAATATCCTCAATATAAAAATTAAGAATGCTAGATGGATCATGTTGAGGAAGTAAATCAAGCAAGGGATGCTTAGGAGAATGCATGGGAATGAGCTCTATGGGATATGTAGGAATCACTAGTGAAGAAGGATCCATGAGTGAGGGACTCATAGGTGGAAAAGTATCCACATGTGAGGGAAGTTCCACATGTGAAGGAGTCATGGGTGGAGGCACAAAATTTGATGAAGGGACCACAACAAGGAATGGAACCATAGGAGGTGGAATCATGGCAGAAGAAGGATGAGCCTTATTGTGGTAATGACCTATGGGAGTAATGGTAGAAGGTCTGAGAATAATAATAAAGTGATCTTTAAGATGTTTCTAAAGGATGAAACAATGATTAGTGTGATGGGTGCCACATAAAATATACCTCTCCATACTTAGGAATATATTCAAGAAGTAAATTTGGGGGAGGCATGTATTTTTCTAAGGATTGAGGAGAAGAAGGATGCAAAGTATCAATATATTATTATATCTTATGATAATGGGTGGATGAATGATAATCTGTGGCAATAGATATGCTTGTGAATGGTCTTAGTAGAAGCACTCACAAGAGAAGGTGTGATAGGAGTGAAAGAAGATGAGGAAGGATCATCGACCCATTTAGTGGGTAACAAATCCATCTAAGGTAAAGGAAGCAAACCATAACCAAGGAAAGATGATGGTGGGGAATGAATGGAACTAATCTCAATGGAAGGAGTAATGGGATTAGAAGTAGGGATATACTCAAAAATAGTAGGAATAGGAGCAGGCTCAACTATAGTGGGAGTAAGAATGGGCTCAACTATAGTAGGAGCAAGAGTGAGCTCTAATGCAAGTTTAATTGAGGGAGGGGAGGGATATAAAAAAGGCTAAAGAAGGGTTTCACACATTTCATGGATAAGTAGGCTATAGGTATCAGGGTACTTAGTAAAGTGGTAAGGCCCAGTCATAGAATGATCTATAAGTATACTCCTATGAGGTTCCTTAGAAATTGGAGGTATTGGTACCATCTCTACCCTATAATAAAGAGGAAAAATACTAAAAATAGGTACTATAAATGAGGGAAAACTAGAATATATACCCAAAAAGATCAAAAAAATAAGATTGAGAATGGATAATCTCAACATCAAGATCCTGACTACCTAATAATGGATCATCTAAGGAATAACCATCATCGTAATCATGTGTGTGAAGATCAATAACACAAGTAGGGATGACCTTTTCATCCGATGAAGTGTGGTGAATAGAATGCTAAGTCTTAGTCAAAATTATGGGAATATCATCATAAGGAGGTTTGTGAGAACAAGGTTGTAAAGAAGTAGGAAGTTGTGAGATGAGATGAGGTGAGAGATTAAAATATTTAATCTTTAGGTTGATCTCATCAGGCTCATCATCATTAGAATATAAGAGGTTAGGAGGAATATTCCCAATGATTTTTAGATGCCTATTGTAACCCCAAGTTGAATTAACGAAAAAATTAAAGTGTTGAGACTCACATAATAGAACATTGGGCAAAGGTTCAAGAGTAGGAATCTTGAAGACACCATGGTTTTGGTATTAGCAAGTGTTATCAATGATGTCAAAGGTAATGACAAAGTGGTGATGTAATGATGATGATGATGAGTTTGAGCCTAAAATTATGCAAGGTAGGATTTGGATACATATCATCTAAGGTATGTATAGTTTAAGGCTTATCATATTGTATTTAGCATGTTGATGTGGTTTCAAGTTGAGCAAAGAAGACAAACATGTGAACAATATGTTAACATAGGCTTGGTAGCCTAGTATGTAATCATGGATCTTTAGTATATGCTTAGATAGGAAGTTTATGAATGTTATAAATGATGAAATCATGTTTAATAGGTCTTATGGGGTGTCAAGTGTGCTTAAAATGCTTATGATAATTCATGGTGTTCATTTGGTTTTTCATTATGTTCATCTTGGCATAATCAGTTTTGTGATTAAAAAATATGAGTAGGCATATTGATGACATTATATTTCACACATGTGAAGGTTTTATGAGTAGATTGATATATTGATGTATTTCCCTATGTGAGGAGATAATATGGTTCAAATTTTAGGTCATGTGATTGAGTGCAACAAAAGTTATTAAGGGGCAAAGTTTGATTCTCAGACAAATTTACTATGTTCCCATTCTTAGGCAAACTATCACTGCACATCATGCAGAAATGGATGAACTAGCAAGTTTGAAAATTTGTTTTTGTTACTTATAAATTCAATTTTGGTCAAAGGAGTTCATGGAGATATTGTCTATATTGCTAATAAGGTCCCCTTGAAATTTGGAGTTTTGAAGTGATTTCTAGTTCAAGTTATAAAGATTCAAAGTTCCTCTTGTAGACTATGTTAGGTTAGAGACTATCAAGTTTAAATAACTTGAAGTCTAAGGTCACTAATAAATAAATATATTTAATGGTGTGCATTAAATCATAAATCTTGATGTAATGGTATACGTAAAATTTAATATGTCAAAGAAAGAATGCACTAATGACAAGTGTCACATTCATAGAGCTTGGATAGAAGATCAATGGTTCATGAGCATTTGTATTGATAGAAGATTGATGGTGCTAGTCAAAGTTAAATATTAAAAAATTCATGTAATAATTCCAAATGGCACAAGTGTAAGGGACTATCAATAAAGTGCTTAAAAGGCACGTGAGAGTGCCAAGTGTCATAATCTCGAGAGTTCTGAGATTATATCAATGGTGAGCACTACAAAATAAAGACTTGGTTAATCCATAGAGATCAATAGAGCATGTTTGTTCTAGATTTTTAGGAATCAGTGAGATGATGACAATTTTTCAAAGTTTAATAGTTTCTCAGTGATTGTTAGAATTCAAACATTTGAATTTAATGAAGGAAAGACTAGTGTTTGGTTTTTGAGACATAACTTTTGATCTATGAAAAATTTGATGTTACAGTAAAAAGTAGAGTTATAGAAGACTTCAAGGAAAATCTGTACATATTCATTTGAAGATATAAATGTTTGTATAATCAAATTTATTGAGCCTCAAAGTATACTATGTGTTCATTCATGCTCTACAAGTAACCTGAGAAGGGTAATAGAGTTATTTTTTATGGTATTTCTATGTTTCGAGATGAGATAACTATAAAAGAGTGTTGTATACTCCATGAGGACCATCTATGTGTATTATAAAGGTTTTTTCAATCATATTCAGATGATAAAATGCTTAGAAGTTGATTGTTTATTCATTCATAGTGTTTATGTACACAAAATGTTGTTTAAGAAAATTGAGCTTTAGCATAAGGGTGATTTGATGGTTGTTATAACCTAAGGAGGACATATAGATTGTGTGACATGGTTCCATGTGTTTGAAAGTGTTCTTCTATTCTTCGTTTTTTCATAAAAGTGTCAAAGATGTGAATGGGTCTTCATAGGACCTAAAAGGTGACTTAGGCCTATTTGAAAGAGGGTTGTGCTTAAAGGTGACCCATGTTAGATGCATTAAGGGTAAAGGCATGTGTTATGGTTGATAAATAAGGTTGTGATCATAATAATCATAAATACTCTATAAAAGGTGAAACTTAATGTTATGATTTCTAGGCTTGTTGAATAGACTTGAGAGACCTGTCATAAGAGGTGTATGTGAGTTGAACAATGAAGGAGAGTAAGGTTTCCTAGTGGATGGATTGAAGAATAGGGTAGGTTGATGACTATGTGTATAACCTATAGGTCATATTTCTGATGTTAGAATGGTGATCTTGTAGGTTTGAATATTGAGAATGAGTGAAAAGGTCTAAAGTGACCCAAAATGATGTTTTATATGCCTTGAGTGAGAGTGAAGGATTGAGTGTGAGTGAAGGATAGATTATGTCTGTGTGAGCTTGGTGGTTGATTTGAGAGGAAGATCAAAGTGTGGAATATGTAGTGTTCATATTTGAAAAGAGTTGATATACATTGTATCTCCATTAGATTAGCAGGTAATTAGTGTTCAGGAGATGTTCATTTCATAGGTGTTGAGAGGGTGCTCAACATCTAGGTCCAAAGGACTTGACCAAGAGGTGGTCAGAAGGAATTGATCATCTCAGGGGTAGGTAATCCTTGTGAAATAGGTGTTTCACTAAAGGTGGTTAAAATGAATTGACCAACAAGTGGTTATAAGGACTTGATCATCATAGGGGTAGGTGTTCTTTATAAAATAGGTGTTTCATTAAATTTTGGTCAAAAGGACTTGACCAGTCTCATGTTTTTTATCATCTTATAGGAAAATTAGTCCATGTGTTTTTAGGCTTGAGAGTGGGTTTTATTCTCCATGAGGGTTTCCCACATTAGATGTTGTGTTATGATGTATTTCTCTTATTCATGCTTTGTATGTGGTCTCCTTGATTCATGGTAATCTAGTTGCATATGCTTGTTGTGTTGATTCATGAATGTCAATGAATGAATGATAAGTGATCTAAAAATGAAATATAGGTTGACTAATTCACCCTGATCTCATTCATATTGTCCCTCCAACACTTTGAATTATTCAAAATTCCAAGGGTTGGTATCACCCTGAATCCTATAAATGGCTCCATTATGAGGGAATTTAATGCATTGGTAGGCAGATGAACCAAATTCTCTCATACAGTGAGTCCACATCCTACCAAAAAAGATGTTATAAGAAAGAAGAAAGTTAAATATCATCACCTTGACATGAATGGTGATAGGTGAGATAGTAATGTGAAGCCACACACAACCTAATGGAGGTATTTGCCTTCGATCATATCCTTGGCATGTGTTACATGTGGATTTGAGATTTAATTGAGAATATCTAAGGGTTTTGATAAAATTGAGAGATGTAACACAAGTGACTAAACCCTCGTTAATCAATGCATACTTGACTTGGATATCACCTAATTGGATACTAATGAATAAAGGAGGATCATCCACATGAAGTATAATCTCATTGGGAATCATAGAAGTGATAAGAAATTTTAAAGAAAGAGAAGTGTCCATTGTTTCATCAACATGGATGGACATCTCTTCACACTATTGTAATATGTTATCCTCAGATCTAGATAAGGTTTTTTTACATCCTATTAGTGGAGGATGAGGGATGTTCATTTCAAACAATAGTTACATAAGATGGTTTATATGATGTGGAGAGGTCCTCATAATCTTAAATAATGGAATTTGGGGTGTGAGATTAGTGAGGTCCATAATGAGATCCCACTCATCATAACCCATAAGAAGATTGTTATAAATAGGTGCATAATGATTAAGAAGGTCCTCAAAAGGAGGAACTAAAGTGCATTGGAGTTTGTGTTGATAAGAAGGAGAAAGTTTAGAACAAGGTTATAAATTATGTTGAGAATAAGAAGTGGTTGGTTCAGGTTGGTTTTGAGAACTGATATAAGTATTAGTAGAGGCTTGATTATCATTATTGTTAGAAGATGAAAGAATGGTAGAAATAGAATGGGAAGTGTTATCCAAGGGAGAATTTAGAGTTAGATCATCAAAGTTTATAAGGTCATCTTTCCCCAAATATTTAAATGAGTTGGAGAAGAATCCTAGTGTAGATACTACAATTTTGCACACTACAATTTTGAATGTCAAAACATCCCTAGACCACTTTAGGACCCCCTTGGGACCAATTTAACCTTTTGATCCCTATCTAAGCCTAATCATGGTTAGTTTGACCAAATAACCAAACCTACCCTTTTATCCCACTTATCCTTAGACACTTGATTGTTAATAATCAGAGTGATCACCAATGGTCACCATGACCATCGATGGTCAAGTCCCTTCCCCATCTGAACAAACACAACACCAATTGTGTACAAGCTAACATGACACAATTTAATATGCCTACCTTACCCATTGATAACACATCATAATGCATCGAAATCAATAGCCTAACCTCTTATGGAACATTCTACCTCCATATATCTTTAACTATAAAAGGAGGGGAGTAGGAGGTGAATAGGGATCCATAATCAAGCATTCTAACACAGGCATTCAAACTATCAACTAGTAGGTCTTCCTTCTAGCAATTTAAAAACTAAAATAGAGACCCAAACCCCTACCAAAATTGATCTTGAGGAAAATTACCATTTACCAAAATTGCTCCAAGATTAGCCATTAGCCATCAAGCAACAAACTAGGTACATTTTATATTTTAGGTTTTGTTTGTTTGGTTTTTGACTTCCCTACCTGAATCAGACCTTTTTGCAGTTACCTTCAACCATCGATGGTCACCCAACCACCATTAGTCAACTTAACCATTGATGGTTACCCTAACTATCGATGATCATTGTGGTATAAATAAAAAAAATTATTTCCACCTACTTACCCTTGAAAAAATTCTACTTTTTGTGTCCCTACCTATTCACAGGACCTCACCTATTTTCTAAACCCAACTAGACCTACTAAGCATTAGTATTGACATGCTATTTATTTAATTAGTCTATTTCTTTTATCAATCATTTATTTCTTATTTATTTCCTTTTATTATTTTATATCATTTGATGTAAGTACTTTATCTTTAATTCTTTCAACTTAACTATTTTAAGAGTGTGGATTGATAGCCTACTATTAAGCTCATGCTTCTTGGATCTAGTACATTCTAGGAAATCCACCATACTATCCCCATTTGCATGAGTGTTTTCTTATCTACAAGTCATTCTCCCCAAGACAAAGAGGATTTATTCATGATTGTTTGGATCATGCATGCACAAATAAATGAGTTTTTACACCACACCCTTATTACTTGTTTCTTACTTATTCCTTTTTAAGAAATAAACTAAAATTGAGAGAAACATTCTGGCACACTTGGTGGGACCTAGTCGCATCTAGGTGCCTTTTTTATTCCTTGTTCTATGCTCATATAAATAAATTAAAATTTATTTTGGGTATAAAATAAACCTTGCATACATTGATTTCTTGCATGATTAGCTCATTTAGTTAAATTAAAAAGCAAAGTAATTAATCATAGTGTCACTTCTTTATCACACACTATACTAAACCATTTAAATCAATTAAACATCAAACAAACTAGAGACAAGGCCCAACTAGGATTTCATCACCTATTGGTAACCTTACCCTTTCTTGACAATCCTACTTGAAGGTCCTTACCAAGGGGAGAACCTACTCAGCTACCGACACCCTTATTGCTATAGTGTGTGAAGTGAGGGGGTAGGCCCCAATACCAATACATGTATTGATTTCCAATACAAATATTTTTGAGAGCCTTAAATGCTTGAAACCAACCATAGACTTCTCTTCTAGTACCTACTCTACAAACCAAGTTCTACTTCACACTTTCTAACTAAGGCATAATCCAAAAGTGAGTAAAAGGTACCCTAAAATTTTAAATGCACTTTAGGGTATGTTTTTCATTTCCTTGATATCTTTTATTTTATTTTCTTTGTGTTTGAGTTATGAGCTTTCCTTTATTCATTTCTATTTTTTATATGGTTTTTACTAGACAATAATTGAGAAATCAAACCAATAAGGAGCCACCTTCCTCTTTTTATTTCTCCATGGAGAATACCTCGGATGTTGAGGGTTCTCCCCATCCTTCTATGCCCTACCATTCCTCAAATACTTTCCCAAGGTGGCATGGATTTCTATAGCTTCCTTGATAACAACCCTGTGGCCCTCCAACATTACCTCAACACCCTATCTCACTATACCCCTACTTGGGTTCCTCTTATGGATCCACCTTATGGGATTCCTCCCCATATTATGGTTTCCACTACCTCTACACAACGTATGATCACTCAAACATCTTATTCCACCAATCATCCATCCACTACCTCAACCAAAACTCAATCAAACAACCCAACGAATAACCAAAACCCCCTACACCAACCAACAACACCTCTAACATAGGGGTAACCTCACCTCTTGTCACCCATACTACACCTACGATGGGGATATCTTCTACCCCTATTACCACCATTCCTTTTATCACTACCAACCCACCAATTTCCACCCCACTTCAAAATGTGGTACTTTTTATACCTTTTACCCTTCCACCAATCAGTACTAGAGTTACCACTCACCCACAACCAACTAACCATACCATACCTCTAACCCAATACATATCAATTCCAAAATATACCAATCTAATCATACCTCCAAACCAACCCACATTAACTCCTCAAAAAGTACCTATGACACCCTATCCATGCTATACTCCTAATCCATAAGGATATATGGCTCCATCTTCTACCCAACCTCTTGTGCTTATTAACCCTTATGTGGCATCATCCCAACCCACAATGACCATATATCAATATGTGGAATCTTATAAACCTTCTACCATCTATCCATATATTACATCCACCCAACCCAAACAAAACTTACCATATAATAATGGAGCTCCCCAACCCCAAACAGCTTTAGTCAAAATGTTAATAGACAAAATGACCAACCTAGAGTCATCCATCTCTAGGGCTCACAACCTCTTGTCTTATGATCAAATATGTAATGAACATATTCACCTGTATTTTCTTATCCAACCTTACCCTCTTCAATGGAAACTACCCAAATTTTATAAGTTCCAAAACAAAGAGAACCCCCAACAACACCTAAAGGCATTTTAGCATTCTTGCTACTTGATTGTTTATGATGATGTTCTCCTTCACACATTTTCTATGTCTTTATCTAGACTAACATTATATTTGTATAGTTATCTTACCAATCACTCCATATTTTCCTTTTCCCAACTTTCCTTAGACCATTTCTTGATCAATATATATAAGAAGGTCTCCATCATCAACCTCTACTCCATTAGGCAATTTGATGATGGGTCAATTGCCAATTTTGTAGCTCGATGGAGAGGTCTCATCAACTAGATCTCTTTTTATTTTCCCCAATCAAATTTGATTAAAATTTTCTCTCATGCTTGTGCCAAACACATTTCCCTTACTCTATAGGTTCAAAATTTTAAAACCTTTGATGAGGCTTTCACCATGACATGCAAACTGAAAATTAGAGATATTGATGAGGGAAAGTTGAAACTAAGAAATAAAAAATCTAGCTTCAAATCCAATGACCCTTCCCCATCTAAAACCACCAACCCATATAACCACCTTAACACCAAACCAAAGGTAGCCACAAACATGATTGTCCTTAAAATAGTTCCACCTTTGGTTATCCACCAACCCAACCAAAACAACTCCTATAATTCCTCTAATAAACAAACCCAAAATCAAAATTGGGTTACCCAAAAATAATACACTTTGCTAGGGGAGTCATATGCTTTAGTTTTAGACAAATTACATAAAGCCAACATCATATAAATTCCCCTGTCAAACCTCCTCTCCAATTCAATGCTTCTTACCCTGTGCCCGATTGGTACAAAGAGAATGATCTATGTGCTTCCCACCATGTCATTGTATATGATATTAATAGGTGTAATACCTATAAAACCATTGTCTAAAACTTGATTGATAAAGGAGAACTTATATTGGACAACCCTAATGCACCACAAAATCAATCACTTGACATCTTTCAACAACCTTTCTCCAATCATGCCCCTCCTACCAACCATAATAACAACAAACTAGAATCATCTCACACTCATGATGTCCATACAATCAAAGTTATTATCAGTGAACCTATCATTGAGGAAATCATTTCCTCAATCACATCTTCCTCTATTCCACCTATTGAAATTATGGAATCACTCTCCATTTTTTTTGACACCCAAAAAAAGGAATCAACCACCCCATTTCCTTCACTTGATGAGATACTAGACCTACCCACATCTCCTTTGATATAAATACCAAATAAGGAAACCAAAAGCATCACACCTTCCTCCCCCATAATGGAATCACCCACTCTCTTGTTGGAAACTATTCTGCAAGGGGAGATCACTGTATCTACTCCTTCCATGGAGAGAACATCATCCCAAATGTTGGAACCTTTCATCAAGGACAAGGAGGAATAAACCATTCCCTTACCTTAACCTATGGGCCTAATCTTTGAATATGATGCCTACGGAACCAAACCAATTTACAAACTCTTCTCTAGACTGGTCCAAAACCTTGAATTATATTCTCAACCCAATATGGATCAAACCACCTTTTGGCACCATATTGGGATCCCTTATCAAAACAATAATGAACCTTTAACATCACTCTCATCACCATTAAACCTATCATCACCTCAATCCTTTCATCAAACACTTCTCCTTCCAAAATTGTCAAAGAACCATCCAAACCACCTCCATCTAAAATTGGCAAAACACTTTACACCTCTTTAACCAAACCCATCAAAAACTTGGGGATACTCCCTAATCCTATCCTTATTCACCCATATTTGAAGTTGGATTTAAACCCATATAGTCCAATAAATAAAACCTTAACCAAACTAACTAAGAAGGTGGAGCCACCCAAACTCCTACCTAAAACTAGAACCATATTACCCCCTTCCCTCTTACCTTCTATCTTGGGACCCCATACTTCTTCCATCCTAGGAGCTAATCCTTATATCAAGAAGGTGAACCCTAATAAAAATACTAAAACAAAATTTCCTCTTTTCATTCTACCTTTACTTACCCCCTCCAAAACATCAACCTCCTCATCATGTTTATCCAAACTATCTACCTCTACTTACCCACCTATCTCCAAACCTTTATCATCTTAATCATCCATCTCCAAATATTTTACCCTTAAATATTACACATAAAAAACATCTAACACCAAAAAAACCCAATGAAACCCTTCTACCAAAACCATTCTACCACCCATAACTTCCACAGTGAAGCCTTTTTCTAAGAAGGCTCCCACCCCAAAAACTAAAATCCCATCACCCATGACACCTTTTCTTGAATCTTATTTGACCATTTTTAAAAGGTTGTTCCAAACCTCTTCCTTAAAACTACCACCTATCAAACCCTTTGACCCTTCAAGTCCTAAACCATCTTGGTTCAATTACAATTTAATATGCTCATACCATAGGACATTTGGACATGGCATAGAGAACTACAAAGCTCTACAAGATCTTGTCCATAAATTATGGTATGAGGATGATCTATTGTTAGATGAACCTCTATTAATCCCATTGCCAACCCAACCACCAAATGAACATATCCAACACTTATCCACTCCCCCACTCTAACCCAAGAGTCAGGAAGATCCAAAGTAGCCCTCTAGCCCAACACCTCCCCTCATCCACACTATCTATATGGTCACCTAATATTAGGCCCAACAAAAGGATAAGGGAAAGGCCAAAGTGTCCATTCCATGGACATATCCTTACACCCTTCAACCTCCCAATAAAAATCAAGCACCTTCACCTTCCCCTTCATCAAAACCCAAAGTATCCATTTTGGGTGATCCTCCCTCCAAACCTTCTAAATTTATCCTATGAGTAGTTATAAAATAAATTCACAAGACACTAGTGAAGATGAGCCTAAGGAGCTGATCAACACCTCACCCCATCACCACCAAGAAATGATAGAGGCCCTGTAATCTATAGAGGTCCAACTCAAAGACCCTCAACCTCTTGCATCTTTTGTCAAAACCCTTTAAATTTCTTCCCTTGTCACATTCAAGGATTCAAATATACCTTCTATTCATCTTGAAGATCTAGATCCTCCCCTTTTCATCACTACATACATCAATCAAAATTGCATCAAAAGGGTGATGGTTTATGGAAGAGATAGTATTAATATCATCTCCTCTAATGCTTATGACCAAATCAAATTGCCAAAGAATATCATTTCAAAAATCTTAATGGTCCTCCATTCCTTTAATGATACTATGGTGACAACCTTGGGAATAATCATGTTCCACATATGCTTGGAATCTCGCATGTTTTCAAAGATATTATATATCCTAGAAGGAAAGTTTTAATACAATGTATTACTTGCATGCCCTTACATCAATATGTCAAGTTTAAACATGAAGGTCAAGTCATTACCACACAAGCTAACCCAAGTCTCTTCACATCTTGTAACATGACATATTGACCCAATGACATTATTCTTCCTCGCTCATCCACCTCACCACCAACCAAAAACAACCCCACCTCTACCATTGATAAATCTTTAATTAACTCATTTATCCCTTCTTCTCAGATCCCCATAGAGGACCCCTTAGAACCTATGTTCCAACATTTATCACTAGGAGAGTATCATATTTTGGCCTTGGATGCCTTCCCTACTCCTAAAGAGTATGGGAACCTTAACCATGAACCTTATTATGATCCCAATATCATAACTATCATTCCATTCATGATTCCCAACCACCAAACTAATTTCATCTATAAGGGACTCAATCAACCACTTCTCACTTCCTTCACCACCTCTTCTATCTGACCATTCACTTCTAATTTCTCCTATTTAGACAAACCAAAATTTGCCAAATTGTACCTTTAAAAGTATAGCTATAAGGTATTTGACCTCGATAGTTATGAATATGGATCCCATGAGTTACCTTTGATCAAAACCCAAAAACTTCATGAGCTATTTGGCCTTGGGTTCATACCACTAGAAGAACCCACCAATTAAGACAAACCCATCACCACCATTGAGAGGACATCTCATCTTCACCAAACCCAGCTCTTTTGAAGTTTGAGGATTTCAAAATCATTCCTTTTAACCTTTTTTAGTTGATATCATTAGTTTGGGCCACCTAACCTATCAAAAGGATGGTTGAACTAAAACCTTTCCTCTGATTCATCTTGAAATGGTAGAAAATGATTCTACTACCATCCCATGTTAAGACGATGATTCTATTCTCACCTATCTTAGTGTGGGGGTTTATTCTATCAATAAATCCCTCCCTCTTGAAAACCAAACCATGTTGAATGAATCCACTATCAATGCCAACTTGGGCACTCAAGATAACCCCCACATTATGAAGATTTGTCAATCCTTATATTCCTTGGAGCAATAGGATTACCCTTCCTTCATTCATGACCAAAGCATAACATTTGCTTGGTCCTATTAGGATATACCTAGAATTTACCCTTCTATTTTTCTTCACAACATCATCATCCATCCTCATACTAAGCCTGTTAGGCAAAATCTTTGTAAGATGTACCCTTATATTGCCCTTCTAGTCAAAGAAGAGCTTTAATGCCTCTTATCTATCAATTTCATCCAAACAATTGACTATCCCTAATGGGTTTCTAACATCATTCCCATTACCAAACTCATAGGGGGAGTTTGCCTCTGTATTGAATTTCATAACCTCAACCTTGCTTGTCCAAAGTATGACTTCCATTTGCCTAGCATTGACCAACTTGTTGATCTTACAAATGACCACTATATGTTATCTCTCATGGATGGTTTCTCAAGATATAATCATATCTTGATTTCCCCTGAGGATCAACATAAGACTTATTTCATTTCCCCATGGGGAACCTTTTTCTATCGAGCCATGCCATTTAATATAAAGAATGTTGGAGCAACCTACTAGCATGCGATGGCCTACATCTTCCATGATCTCATCCACAAAATTTTAGAGGACTATGTAGATGATCTCCTTAAGAAATCCAAATATCTCAAGGATCATCTAGATGTTCATAAATCATCTTTAAACTCCTAATCCATTTTCATGTCTACCTCAACCCTAAGAAATGTATTTTTTAGGTCTTATCTAGAAAGCTTCTTGTCTTTATCTTCTCTCTTCAAGGAATTAAAGTAGACCCTGCCAAATTCTGATCAATCCTCAACATGCCACCTAAAACCCACCTTAAGCAACTCTATAGCCTACTAGAGAAGGTTTAATCCATCCATCATTTCATCTCTCAGGTTTTAGACATATGTTAACCCTTTCACCATCTTTTCAAGAAGGATACATATTTTAAGTGGACCAAGGACTACTAATAAGCCTTTGAATCACTCAAAGAATACCTTATTTCTTACCTATTCTTGCCCCTCCTAAAGAGGACCAAACTTTCTATATTTATATCTCGACCATGGATCATTCCTTAGGGGAAATGCTCACTCACAATGATGACCAAAATAAAAAGCAATATGTCTACTATATAAGTTATACACTTATAGATTATGATACTTGGTACACCCATACCAATAATTTTTACCTCACCCTAATCTTCATGGCTACCAAACTTCATCATTACTTCCTCGATCACAAAACCTATGTCATCATTCATACCAACCCACTCAAGTATATGCACTCTAAACCATACCAAAACTAGTGTCTAGCTAAGTGGCTCATGATCCTAGTTGAGTTTGACCTTGATTTCCTCTAGAAAAAGTTGATTAAAGGTCAATTCATTACCGACTAATTGGTTGAAGATCCTTTACTAGACAACCAACCACTTTCTCGTATATTTCTAGATGAGTCCATCACAACTCTTTCTCAAGAGGACATTACCTACCAAATGGCCATGTTCTTTGATGTCTCAAAGTGCCAATGTGGTGGGGTTACTAGATTTATTCTCATCTACCTCGATGGATAACCTCTTCCTCTTTCTTTCAAACTTGATTTTGAGTGTACTAACAATATGGTTAAGTATGAAGCCAAAGTAATAGGTCTCCAAACCACTCTAGCCTTAGGAGTTAAGATGATCAGTATCTTTGGTAATTCCTAACTTGTAGTCAACCAAGTCAATGGATCCTACCAATGTAATAATGATGTCTTGAAAAAGCACAAACAACTAGTAAATACACTCTTAGCATCATTTGATCATTACTTTATCCAATATGTTCCATGATCCACCAACAAGTTCATGGATACAATGGTTTCCCTTACTTCCTATATCCCATCTCAACCTTCCAATTCTAAGCTTTTTGTCACCATTCATCATTTTATCACACCTTCTTATATCCAATCTGACCTCCCTACTATATGTAATGTGGAGGAATATTCATCACACATTTGGTACAAACAAACCTTTGACTACCTCAACCTCGACATCATTCTTCCCCACCTCTATAGGAATTCATAAAAAGCCTTTGTTTAGAGTACCTCTCATTATATCACACTAGAAGGAATTATTTAAAAATGTGGTTTTGATGGCCTCCTTCTTTGATTCCTTCATAGTCATGAAGCTTCTCATGCTATGAATGAAACACATGATGGAATCTATGGGGGACACTTTCATGGTCTAGTTGTCACTAAACATATCCTTCACCTTGGCTATTATTGGCCCACATTAAACCAAGACTATTGTGATTATGTAAATAAGTGTGTTAAATTTCAATAACATGCCAATTTACATCATGCACCAGCCCATGGCCTTCAAGTATCCAAGGACACCTATCCCTTCTCATAATGGGGACAATATCTCATTGGGGAAATCAATCTTCATTATTCATAGTGGCACCACTCCATTATCACCACCATTGAGTATTTTACCAAGTGGGTAGATGTTATACCTCTCATTTCAACCAAAACATAAAAGATTGTTGACTTCATCAATCATCATATCATCTATCACTTTGATGTTCCCCATAAGATCATCACTGATAATGACAAATATTTCAAAAATAAAAAGTCCAAGGTATTTGTGATTCATTTGGCATCAATTTAAGCTTTTCTTCACCTTATCATCCAAAATAAAATGGACAAGTGAAGCTTCTAACAAAATCCTCAACAAGATGTTAACTAAAATGGTTAGTGCTTCTAGTCAATGTTGGCACTCGCATATCTCCTTCGCTTTATGGGCCTATCACACTAGCATTCGAAACTCTATGAGTGCTACCCCTTCCTCTTTGGTCTTTGGAGTAGAGGAAGTTTTGCCTTTGAAGTCCAGATTCCCTCTCTTCACATATCCTAATAAACCATCATTTTTGAGAGTGACTATCATCAAGAGCATCTAGCATGATTTGAGTTACTTGATGAACACTGCCTAGCTATGCTTAACCATCTTTGTGTCTATCAAGAGTGACTCAAGTGCACTTATAACAAGCACCTAAAATAATGATAATTCAACATCAGAGATCTCATCCAAAAGGAAAATCAACACATGACCAATATGGAGAAAATCAAGTGAGGAAAGTTTGCTTTTAATTGGCTCAGACCCTACATCATAACCCACAAGTATGGATCAAGATCTTATCATTTATCTTCTCTTGAAGGCAAGCCAGAACCTAAGCCTCTCAATGCTTTGCATCTGCATCCTTTTTTTTGTTAAAAAGGGATCAAAATCACCTTTTGTCTAAATTTAGCTCATCCCTTGATTTATGATATTTTTCACCTTTCTCACACCTTCATCCTATCCTTTTGAGGATAATCAATTACAACATAGAACCATGTGATTAACCATCATTATCATATCCTTATCCTTAATATGTGTATCATGGCTCTATGCATGGCATGGTTCTCGAGGATAATTTTCATTCCTAATTGGATGAAATCCCATGGTCATTTTCTCTCAAATCACTCCTTTCATCTATCATTAACATTCTTGTGATCTAGATTTCTCCCTCATAAAGGTAAACCTCTAGGACTATATAGACTTGTCCATGTCTAACTTGGCATCAAAATAATTTGAGATACCAAAACATCACTTGGGTCAAACATCTCTAGCATGTAGACTGCTCCCTTGAAGGATAGCTACCCAAGATCTAAAATTCTTAAAAAGATAGACTACCCCTTGAAGGATAGATACCAAAATGAATAATTCCAAACTTAAACCTCTCCCTTTAAGTATGGCTAAGTCAAACTTGTTAAAATAAATCATTTGAATCTTTTTTCATTGACCAGCTTCACAAACCTATCAAAATCAATAACAAGCTATCCCAAGAAAGCTACAATCGGCTTTCATGTATAGCATTAGTAGACTTCTCACATTGATCATTTTACACCTTGAATTAAAAAATGAACTTGTCTATTATGGCTCATAGGTCACCTATAGAAGGGTCAAACCAACACTTAGGAAGGTTACACTACCCTTCACCTGACCTATCACCTATCTACCCTTTGTACCATCTACATATCAAGGGATTCAGAGCTTACTTGACATGATGTGATCAAAATACCATTTTATCAACCAATGCATGCTAATGCAAAGCATTCAAAAGGCTTATGTTCTTTAATAAAATATAACTTTGGGTTTTGTTTTGTCTTTGCCAATGAAGAATCATCATGCCTTCTTCTTTACCCTCTCATAATTGGTTCATGTATTCACTTATATGTATGTCTTGTGATTTTCATCTCTTTTATCACATCTAGTTTTCTTATATAGCTTAATTTATGTGCTATCATCATAAACATTATAACCATAACCTAAAACATAGCCACATCACATATCCATGATCACAAATTTAATCATAAACCACATCATAATCATAATCATAATAAATCATAACAACACCATAAACATCATAAACCACATTACATCTATAATCATAAACCATGATCACATCACATATCCATGGTCATAACTATAATCATGAACATCATATCGATATTCAAAACAAAGAATCACCATATCATGTATAACTATTCATCATAAACATCATCCATAATCAACACATGCCTAAGCTATTGAGTCTACATTTCATAAGCATAATCATAATAAACTATAAACATTAGAGCCAAGCATTAAAAAACACATCATAAACCAAAAAATAACATCTACATATCATCATCACATCATATACATCATGTCTCATTACAATAAAATAGTAAATATAATAATGTGCATCTCACTCTCTCAAAACATGTACATCTCATTACATCAGCTCACAAGCTGATATCAAAATCACACACACACACACACACACACACACACACACACACACACACACACACATGTATATGTGTGTGTGTGTGTGTGTGTGTGTGTGTGTGTGTGTGTGTGTGTATATATATATATGTATGTATATATATATATATATATATATATATATATATATATACGTATATACATATATATATGTATATATGTGTGTATATATATACATATATATATATACATATATATATACATATATATATATATATATATATATATATATACATATATATATATATATATATATACATATATATATATGTATATATGTGTGTGTGTGTGTATATATGTATATATATATGTATGTATATATATCTATGTGTGTGTGTGTATACACACACACACACACACATCATAGCATGCCCTTGGGGCATTACTACACTTAGTACCTACCTATCCACTCACTAAAGTAACCCACTGACCTAGGGTCACTATACCTACACCACCTACCAAACTGGATATGTACTCACCCCATTGGGGCTCATCAGGACAACATGTCAAAACTATGGCCTCATATCATAACTCTTCAATGGTGGGAAAGTAACATGCTATGGGGATACTACTTGGTGGTCCTATTGGTGTTGTAGCTCCTCCTCTAGCCTATCTCATAGAGTCCCTCTCCTGGGTCACCAAGGCTAGTGTATTCCTAGCCTGGTCTCTCTCACCCATCATAGTCACCACCTAACCCTATAATGTCATAACTTGGCCCTATAATGTGACCACCTATCCCTATAAATTTATAATTTATGCCTGTGTAGTAGCCAATACTACTCCTGCCTATCCATCAAGGCCACCTCCTTGTACCTGTACCTATGGACCCCCACTAATTAGGTCCAAATATATGGGCTACCTTCCCCCATCATCCCATCCAAAATTTATAGATGCGTAGAGGGAATAATACCATGCTACATAGCCATAGACATATCCTACATCATTTATCTTTGATCTAATATGAAACTCATCACAATCAATAATCACCTCCTTTAGCTATGGCTCAGGAAGAAAAAACTTAACATCCTCTCACCTATATCTCAGTAATAGACCTAGAATCTCTTGTATTAGGCCAAACTACCTATGAACCATATCAAAATGGATGAGCTCAGTCTCACCTTCTCTCCTCTTAAAGATCCACCTTTAACTCTGCATTGATAAAATGTATCAAGTATAGGGGGCTCACCTCAAAAATACCTTTAGAACCAATGAATGTCATGCACACCTCCTCTAGGACCTATGAGTGCATAATCACTCCTCCACCACATAAATACCACCTTAAAGTTGATCTAGGCATATCCCTCCCATGGCAACCCCATCAGTCTCAGAACCCAGATATGCTCATAGGCCCAACCATACAACATAAACCCCATACTTTTGATGTGCTCAAAATCCCCATAAATCTATTTGTATATATTACAAAAAAATTGGTGCCCATCCAAAAAAAATTCTGACCAAGCAACATCTCCACCAATACACCTAATAGTAGATAAGGAAACTTCCCACTGCTCAAATTTGGTAATGCAAAGTAGGAAATTTCCATCATCATCATCATCATCATCATCATCATCATCATCATCATCATCATCAAACTTTGATCATCTCTATCCCTCTGATATAAAGTTATGTAGCAAAGCCCTCTAGCATGCCATATGGTAAAGGCCTAATCCTCACCATATAGGAGCTCTATATGATCATATCTCTCCTCTCTCTCAATATGGTATATTAGCTCCCCCTAAATTGATAGCTGTGTAATCTTATGAAAATCCTCTAGCAAGATAGTCATCTTGTCAATCAGTAAGAGAAAGATATTCATGGCTAGATCCCATCTATCGATGAGGGCCATGCTCATCATTGTATCTTATGTCATGTAATAGAAGTAAATCATCACACTGAGGCCAACCTCCTCTATATGCACCCAGCCATCATCTATCATCTCATGATGGATCTCTATAAATATCCTAGGAACTTGATCCTACATCTAGATTTGATCTCATGCCTTCAAAGTCTAAATTAGAAAAATCACTTAGTTTTCTATTAACTAATTTGCCCATGGACAACATCCTTTTTAACTCATTTATCCTACCTAAGAACACCTATTTTCCCCCATTTAAAACTACATAAACCTCTTTTTTCTAACCTTCCCACCTCATCTACCCTTACCCTATTACCTTAACTATACTTCCATGAAAAAACATAGTTTAAAATCTAATATTGCCTTAGCTTTTTATCAAATAATTAACCATTTTTTATTGACTGTTGATGGTCAGATTGCCATTTGGCCTCTGGTCCTCAATCGTTGATAGTTAGCTATGACCATTGATAGTTGGGTATGACCATCAATGGTCAGCTATGACTGTCAATGGTCGGGTATGACTATCGATGGTTATTGTGTGTGACCATCGATGGTAAAAAACCTAACCCTATCTACCCAAAAACACCTACCCAAACCACCGATATCTAACACCTACTTATCGTAAAATTTTTCTTTACCCCAACCTTAACTTATATACTTCCCCAATTTCAATTTTCACCCTCTAATTTTAACCAATAACCATAAAACCTAAACCTAAGGAAAACCCCTAAACCTTCCCCCCAAATCAATCACAAATCAACAAAATTTAGCTACGAACCAACCAAATTAATCTACTATATCAATTTAAGGTAGCACCTACCTCATTTATTGACCACCATTGAAGAGGAATCCTAGCTCCCATTGCTCAGCTACATCTGTATCTACCTTGCATCCTTGGTCTCATGCTAGATCAAATCAACACCAATCAACTAATCAGTAATTGACCCCACCTCATTAGTCCTCTCACACAAAATGCTAAAGATATCGCTACGCTCAAAATCAAGAGAGTCAAAAGCACAAAGTGAAAATTACTTATCTTTTTCACTTTTTATCCTCCATAGTTTTAGGGTTTCCCCTAACTATCAATGGTCAGAGTGACCATTGATGATCAAATTTGGGGACCCTTAATCATCGATGGTTAGGATCTCCCCTTTTCAATAATTTTGGCATCAAAACTTTAGTGTCACCTTTTGGAGAGTAACTTCTTTTCATACCGAACCAACCATATCCACCTTGACATTGGCCATTTTTGGCATGAACTATCACATATTTTACAATGACCTTACATTGGTCTTTTTTATCGTACTAACCAACCTTGCCATATTGAACGTTTGAATTTGCACCACCTATTGCACACCAAACCATTTGTGTTTATCTCAAGAGAACTTCCTACCTTAAATACCTATGAAAACAACAAACTTATCTAAGATACTTGATAGGAATAACCCGATCTACTATGCCTAACACTATGGCCTGATTACCCCATCACTAGACCTTCTAGAATTGACCTTATTTTTACCAACCATGGTAATGTAGTCTTTGTGTGATCTTGACTATCACACTTAGTCATATTTTGTGTGCATGTTTTCACTCTAAATGCCCAACCTTTTATCACCAACCTTATGACTCACCATAATTCACTTATCAAACCCACACTCGATTCGGTTTTACTTCATCAACTCCTAATTTGATGGGGAACACCTCCTCCCATACTTTGGGCAACTAAACCTTTGACCTTCAATCCATTTTTGTTTTATTGATTGTTGACACAAACTACATAACAAAAAATCACAAAATGTAGACACCAAAATTTTGCACACTATAGTTCTGAATGTCAAAACACCCCTAGACTGCCTTAGGACCCCCTTGTGACCAATTTAACCCTTTGACCCCTAACTGAGCCTAACCATGGTCAATTTGGAAAACTAACCAAACCCACCCTGTTACCACACTTAACCTTTGACACTCAACCATTAATGGTCAGAGTGACTATCGATGGTCACCTTGATCACTAATGGTTAGGTCCCTTCCCTATTTGAACAAACAAAACACTAGTTGTGTATAAGATAACATGACATAATCTAATATGTCCACCTTACCCATTTCTAACACATCATGATGCATAAAAATTATCATCTTAACCTCCTATGGAACCTTCTACCTCCATATCTCTTTGCCTATAAAATGAGGGGAGTAAGAGGTGAATAGGGATCCATAATCAAGCTTTCTATCACATAGGTAATCAAGATATCAACTAGTAGGTCTTATTTTTAGTAATTCAACAACTACAATAGAGACATGAACCTATACCAAAATTAATCTTGAAGCAAAGTATTGTTACTCTACCAAAATTGCTCCAAGATTAGCCATCAGCCATCAAGTAACAAACTAGGTACATTTTGTATTTCAAGTATTTTTGTTTGGTTTTTGACTTCCTTGCCCAAATCAGACCTTTCTACATCTTATCTCCTAACCCCTAACCTTAACAAAATCCTAAACCATAGACTAATCCATTATATTCCCTTTTCTTAAACTCTTTCAAAACCCACAATAACAATCAATGGTCACCCTGACCGCTAACGGTCACCTTCAACCGTCGATGGTCAACCATTCACTGATGATCAGCTTAACCACCGATGGTCACCCTAACTATCGATGGTCAATGTGGTGGGAAATAACAAAAAATTATTTTTACCTACTTACCCCCAACCAAATTCTACTTTCTATGTCTCTACTTGTTCATAAAGGCCTCACATATTTTCTAAACCCAACCCAACCTATTTATCATTAATATTAAACTATTATTTGTTTAATTAGTTTATTTTATTTATCAATAATTTATTTATTCTTGTATTCCCTTTCAGTCCTTTATGTCATTTGATGCAAGTAATTTATATTTATTTCTTTCAACTTAACTATTTTAAGAGAGTGGATTGACAACCTCCTAGTAAGCTTACATTTCTTGAATCTAGTTCATGCTAGGCAATCCACCTTGCTATCCATCTAACAACCCCCTTTGCATAAGTGATTTCTTATCTACAAATCATTATTCCCAAGATAAATAAGGGTTATTCATGATCATCTAGATCACGCATACACAAATAAATAGGTTCTTCTACCACACCCTTATTACTAGCTTCTTATTTCTTTCTAAGAAATAAATTCAAATTGAGAGAAACACCTTGATAACATAGAATGTGTGAGATAATGGAGGAATGTAGATAAGTTGAGGATCAATGAAATCAAAAACCCTTCACATATTAGTCATTTTAATCACATTCTCTTCAAAAGTGGGCTCAACAAGACTTTCTACATTTTTTGTGGAAGGGGTGCGCTTGTCTTGAGTATCTTGATTAGGTTGATGATTAGGAAGAGAGTCTTTGTAGATATCCAAATGGTCATTATATTAATTTAAGGCTTGAGATCTAGTATGTGATATTTTATCCTTAAAATCAATGTCATAAGATTATTACAATATCTAATAATAGAATCATGAGAAAAATTATGACCAAAAAGAAAATCCATAGCTAAATTACGGAGTTAGCTACATGTCTCATGAGAATGATCCCAACTAGCATGAAACTAATAAAACTTTTTAGGATCATACCAAGATTTCATAGGATGAGTAGGGTTAAGTTCTCATGGTAGAGGCCTAGGTAGATGCTTAATGTCATGTCCCCTTTTCAGTTGACATGTTCTGAGTTCATGGTTAGCCTATGATGCGACCCTTGTAGGCTGATAGGATGGTTAGAGGGTCTTGATGGAGATTGGAGTGGCTTCGTTTAGCAGAGGTTGTCCAGTTGGCTTTCATTTGGGCTCGTTTGGACATGTATTGAGGGAGATATTAATATTTGATTGATTTAATCAAATATTAATTATTTAGCCTATTTTTAATTAGAAACCCTAATTCTAATTTAAGAAACCCTAATTAGGGCAAGCATATCTTTTGAGGGTATAAGGGTTTCTCATGGAGGCCATTATGGATTAGCCATTGATTATTGATTATTGATTTTGAAGAATTTCTTCTGTGAAGACTGAGCCTAGGGTTCCAGGATTCCATTTGCATTGGAGAATGTTCCCTCTTCAGTGTGTACAATTAAGAGGCTGTGGAATATCAGCTGATCTATTACCAAATTAAGAGATAGCTTCATCTAGAAGTTATCACAGAATTTATAGGGTTGAGAGATAACTTCACATAGAAGTTATTACAGATATTCTAGGTATTTATTTCTTTATGTTTTGATTCAATAAATTATACAGCTAGAGATCTTCTATGCTAGAAACATATATTTTCAGATCAGGGGTTGAAAATAGGGAAGTTGTGCTTAATTGGCGGCCGTATGAAGTCTGTATAGGTCTGTACAGATCCACATAGACACCGACCTCGGCAGAAAGAGATTCCCAGTGACCGACATCGGCCGACTGAGATCGACGTCGGTAGAGAGGAACCTACAGTGACCGATGTCGGCAGTATATCGACTGACGCTGGTGACTATGTGTTCGACACAGTAGGCCGAGACAGAATTTCCAGATTTGCAAAGCCAGGGTTTTCAAGACTGTATTTCATATTTTATATGCATAAGAGAGGACTGTAATTGTAATAGTTTAGAAGGACAAGTGATAAGATCTGTGATTTGCTATTGAGAGACTATATTATTGTTATCATTCTGAAATTTATTCAATAGAAATTATATCTTTGTTCAAAGTTTTTGTGTTGCTATATTTCCTGTTTGGAGGGGATATTACAGTGGTATCAGAGCTAAATCCTGCCAGCCTGAGGGTCTATAGATCTTATGCAGCCACAAGAGTTGGGACCACACAGGTATAACACACATAGTAGAGCCTTGCTTGAAGGTACCCAGTTGTTAGAACAGCAACAGATTATCATGAGTGACAGACGTGAGAGCAGCCCACCCAGGGGCCACAGGTATGATGTTGATCAGGACACCAGAGAATTTCACCGTGCTATGATGACAAGCCAATAGCAGATGAATCAGACACTACAGGCACTTATGACTATGATAAGGGGGATGAATGCAACTGATGGATAGAACAGGGACCAAAGAGATGATAGGAGTGCTATAGTTAATCAGAGACCACAGTAGACTCACTCCAGAACAATTGATAGACCTACACGTCCTACATTTGTTCAAGAAGAACCAGAGGCACCAGCAGAGGAGGAGGCAGGGAATTCCCCATTTGCAGATGTTTACATGGCTGCAAATGATGAGTGGGACTTATTACCTCCTCATGTTCAAGAGAGGATGTCCTTTGACCGTTTTGCTAATCTGAGGAGAGAGCACTACAGATTGGTTAGACAGGATAGGAGGCCTAGAGTTCAATTCAGTGAGCTGAAGAAGGCTACTAGTAAGCTTTCTTTGACTACTTTTGATGGCAGCGGCAAAATGACAGCTCAAGCTTGGGTTCATAAGCTTGACACCTTTTTGGCATTGAGACCAATGTCAGAGATAGAGGCCATCAAATACGCCACTTTGCACTTGGATGGAGTAGCACATGATTGGTGGTACCATGGTATGGTAACACTTCAGCATAACCAGGTAACAGAGTACTAGGACTTTGTGGATAGATTGGTTGAGCAGTTTGACAGGAAAGATCCTGAGGTTTACTTTCGAGATCTAGCACAATTGAGACAAACAGGTAACTTGGAGTCCTTCATTGGTGGGTTTTAGAGATTGGCAGTCATGGTGCCCAATATTTCAGAGCGTAGATTGGTAGTTCTCTTCATAGAGGGATTGATAGAGCCATTGAGAGGTTGGATCAAAGCCTTTGATCCTCCTTCATTACAAGTAGCGATGAAGAAGGCATGTATTATGGAGATGGCAGCCCCATCCCATAAATTTAACTCCAAGGGTACTTCTTCATCTAGAGACCATAAGTGCTCCAACGCAGATATGGAGAGACCAGATTTTAACATAGATAAATCTGGGGTTAAAAATGATTCAAAGGCCAATCCAGTAGCACCACCTTTGGATCGTGAGGTGCTTAATGATCTACTCAGGAAGAAGATTTGCTTCTACTGCAAAGGTCCATATGATATCCATCACGATTGTCCTTTGATGCCTAAGGGCAAGGCGAATCGAGTGATGTGGGCATATTATGAGGATTCAGATTCAGAGGATTCCAAACAGTAGAATAGTTCTGAGGGGGCAGAGGCAGAGGCTTCAGGGCCTAAGGTAGACGCAGAGTTAGAGCTTCACATACAAGATGCATGCCTATCCAACATTCAGTCAGATGAGTCATTCAGACTCTGTGGAGTTTTGGCAGGGCAGAAGGTTATCACCCTTCTTGATACAGGGGCCACACATAATTTTATAGATGCTAGATTTGTGGAGAAACGTGGACTCACTACCGAAGATTTTGAGGGCATCAGAGTTAAGGTAGCCGATGGTCACACTCTTAAGTGTGAGCGTATGATCAGAGACCTCCCATTGCGCTTGAACAACTATGAGTTCAAGGCTGATTATTATGTGGTGAACATGGGGGATATAGACTTAGTCTTGGGTATGAAGTGGCTTCATTCATTTGAGGAAGTTACTCTTTGTCTCAAGGACATGGAGGTTCTCTTTAATGTTGATGGGAAGACACATATTCTTAAGGCAATACGGGGCAGCAGCTTTAGATATATGTTTTTTCATCGGATGGAGGTACCTATACCACATGACATGATAGAGGGCAATGACGAGTGCACATTGGCACCAACACAGGAGAGGTATGAGGACGAGCTTGGTCTTGAGGTGAGTTCAGTTCAGGAAGTGTCACATGTGGTGAGGACTCAACTTTCTGTTACAGTCAAGTCACAGGTTGATGATGATATGACTATTTCTAGCCTT
Organism: Torreya grandis; assembly: GCA_037957365.1. Classification (NCBI taxonomy): domain Eukaryota; kingdom Viridiplantae; phylum Streptophyta; class Pinopsida; order Cupressales; family Taxaceae; genus Torreya; species Torreya grandis. The sequence continues at coordinate 414,143 of JARHVA010000008.1, forward strand.
CACAATCCAGTTTTAGATATTATTCAGGTAAGGAGTTTGCTTGCTGATTTTCATTTATGGATTGGATGTTGGGGTGCTTATCTTAATACTAGAGATGATGTGACGCCATTACATGAGAGTTGGGATGGACATGGCGTGGGGTTCATGTTAATTGATAGTGGTGGAGATCATAACTACATTTGGGATCCAGGTGGATTGATTGATTTGTCATTCAGCGATTGCTTGAGGGCAAGCAATTCTAGGAGGGGCGGATTGTCATGTCCCCTTTTCAGTTGACATGTTCTGAGTTCATGGTTAGCCTATGATGTGACCCTCGTAGGCTGATAGGATGGTTAGAGGGTCTTGATGGAGATTGGAGTGGCTTCGTTTAGCAGAGGTTGTCCAATTGGCTTTCGTTTGGGCTCGTTTGGACATGTATTGAGGGAGATATTAATATTTGATTGATTTAATCAAATATTAATTATTTAGCCTATTTTTAATTAGAAACCCTAATTCTAATTTAAGAAACCCTAATTAGGGCAAGCATATCTTTTGAGGGTATAAGGGTTTCTCATGGAGGCCATTATGGATTAGCCATTGATTATTGATTATTGATTTTGAAGAATTTCTTCTGTGAAGACTGAGCCTAGGGTTCCAGGATTCCATTTTCATTAGAGAACATTCCCTCTTTAGTGTGTGCAATTAAGAGGCTGTGGAATATCAGCTGATCTATTGCCAAATTGAGAGATAGCTTCATCCAGAAGTTATCACAGAATTTATAGGGTTGAGAGATAACTTCACATAGAAGTTATTACAGATATTCCAGGTATTTATTTCTTTATGTTTTGATTCAATAAATTATACAGCTAGAGATCTTCTGTGCTAGAAACATATATTTTTAGATCAGGGGTTGAAAACAGGGAAGTTGTGCTTAATTGGCAGCCGTACAAAGTCTGTACAGGTCCGTACAGATCCACGCAGACACCGACCTTGGTAGAAAGAGATTCCCAGTGACCGACATCAGCTGACTGAGACCGACGTCGGCAGAGAGGAACCTATAGTGACTGACGTCAGTAGTATATCGACCGACGAAGGTGACTGTGTGTTTGACACAGCAGGCCGAGACAGAATTTCCAGATTTGCAAAGCCAGGGTTTTCAAGACTGTATTTCATATTTTATATGCATAAGAGAGGACTGTAATTGTAATAGTTTAGAAGGACAAGTGATAAGATCTGTGATTTGCTATTGAGAGACTATATTATTGTTATCATTCTAAAATTTATTCAACAAAAATTGTATCTTTGTTCAGAGTTTTTGTGTTGCTATATTTCCTATTTGGAGGGGATATTACAGTTAAGTAATTCAATTGAGGATAAGGGTTTGTGAATGTTTATAGTAGTTGGTGAAAATAAATGAGGATGGGTATATTATTAAGAAGGGTGAGCTGGTTCTAAAGATTGGTTAGGAATGACAACTTGGATAGTTTGAATGGTGTCATAAGAATCCATGACACCATCATTGGCAACATTACAATTTTTATTCTTAAGTAAGAGATGAGGACCCACAAAAGCTTGGGGTGGTTTAAATTAATGCATAAGGAAATATTGATGTTTAGTTTGGTCAATTCCCTCCTCCAAAGTACATGTAGAGAGAGTGTGAACCTGATATTGTAACTTGCAAAAAAGAGAATTAGTGAAAAGATGGAAAAGGTTATCATTGACCATGTTATGTTCACATTTTATTGAAAAAGTTTTCCACCTTTTAATCATAGACTCAGTAGTTTTATTTTCAATTTGTTTGAAATTTATGAAGTGGGCCAAGGTGTTTTCGAGAAGATTACTAGTTTGAAATTCTTGAAGTAAATCATTCACTAAATTCTCCAAACTATCAATAGAATAAGTTCTCAGTTGATTGTACCAATATAAGGCATCACTTGTGAGGGTTTTGACTAAGAGCTTGGTAGCAACAAAGGTGTTTAATTTGACCCAATCCTTATAAAGAAGATTTAAAAATGTTTTAAGATGAAGGATAGGATCAATTGATACATTATAAGAAATTGTAAGGGTGATACCTCCTATATCAATATTAGCAATTTGAGTGGTAAGAGGCTCATTTTGAAGATGCTTAATGGTTTTGTTGACCAAAGGAGGTTGAGAAATGAGATTGCCTTGGGAATATCAAAGAGGAGAAGGGGGAACATTTTGATTATGCATTCCCCAAGTCATTGGTTGAGGATGAGTGTGAAGATGCAGAAGGTGATTTTGCATTATCATCATTTGATCTATGTTATGTATTTGAAATTTATTCATTTGATTGAGTGTTTGTAACAAGATTTGGTGGGTTTGATTGGTGTTATTAGAATTATTTGAAATATTAGAGTTGGTATTAGTGGATTGGGTACCACTATTAGAATTAATAGGAGCTTGAGAGAAACTATGAGAATGAGAGGCACTAGTGGCATAATTTTCTTGTGAAGAAAAATAAAGATGAGTGAATGGATGATAAGAAGAAGCACTATAAGCATGGTTACCTTGGGTAGCAAACAATGCACTAGTAGAAGGATTAAAGATAGTGGATCTTAGGAGAGGCCCACTAGATGTATAACCTGCCATGTTAGTGGAAATACTAGGCATGAAGGTGGAAGAAGTTAAAGAATAAGAGGTCCTAGTATGATAAGGGGTCATAATCAAGGGAAGAGGATTAGAATCAAAAAGTGGCACCTCTAAATCCATTTGAGAGTATAGGAGTAGATGAATGAGGCTCTTCAACTTGACCACTAATCATGAGATGGTAAATGGTAAAGGGATCATTTACTTGATGTTCAAGAAATTCTAAGATAAAAAAGAGCATTTTGAGGGTATACTTTAATTTGAGTTGGTCTTCTAGGGAGAAGAGAGGACTATGTTACAAAGAGGTATTAGGAGGAGTCCCATAGTTTATAGTGAGAGTGGCTATGTGAACATTACTCTCATCTAAGAGAGTATCCCTACTCTACATATGGGAGACCCTATGAGGATTGGTAAAACTCATCATGTTCATTGAATTAAACTCAGTGTTATCTTCAAAAAAAAAATCATGATGAAGTAAAAGGATTAAAAACTATGCAAGAGAATTATAAAATCAAGGAAACAAGAAGTGACAAAAATAGTATAGGGTCGATTAGGTTGACCAAGTACAAGGAATAGCGCTTGAAAATAGTACAGGGTCAATTAGGTTGATCCAGTATAGCAAATAGAAGCTAAAAAAGTATATAGGGTCAACTAGGTTGATCTAATACAAAAAACAAGGAAAATCAGATAGCCTATAACATCTTGTGTCAACTAAAATGATCATGTATTGAGATAAAAATAATTTTGTAAATATTTAGAAAAGAAAGAACTAAATGGAAACAAATAATCAATTGGATCAATGAGGGTGGTTCAATTGAGGGACATAATATAAAACCTTGCACCAACACTTTCCAATGCAAATTTTTACAATATAAAATACAATTAAGAAAATAGCAAGTAATCAAATTGAAAAGTAAAAGCTAACTAGATGGTCAACCTGAATGTTATTAGATTATTTAGAATATAATTTTAAATGTGATAGAAATTTGGATGTAATCAAGGAACATCAAAGTAATTTATAGATAGTTTCAGGATGTTTGGGCTAAAAGGGATCTATATTGGCAATGGTATAGGCTTGGTATTGGGGCCTACCGGCTAACTTCACACACCACAATGATAAAGGTGTTGGGTGCTTAGAAAAAATATACCATTAACCACATATTTATACTTTGCCCAAAAACCAAGTCAACTTTCCCTTTGGTGATGAAACAAGTAGGTAGGCCTTGGGTAGACAATTGTTAAAGTGCTTGCTTAAGATTTTATGTTTCATTCATGTGTGCATAAAATAGAAAATAGTGAAACTAAATGGTAAATTGAAAACCACGTAATTGGACTATGTGATCTATTCTAAGCATGCAAGTAATGAGAAATGAAAGTGTGAGATAATTACTGGCATATAAAGGTTAATTCTAACTTTAAAACATGGTACAATGCCGATTTTGTCGATAGTGTATGCACAAAATATAGAGTAGAGTTCATAGTTTCACCTCTGTACTATGGAATTAAAGATCTAAAAATGAATAGGGTTGACAAATTTGACATAGCTATTCAGACAACATATAAAATATAAAACTAGGTCGATAGGGTAGATCTAGTTGACTATACAAGGGCAGTTTTAAAGAATGTAAATTGTGAAAAGAAAGACTATAAGAAAAGAGAGAAAGGATAGAAAGGAACCTTGGTGAGTTTGAATATGAAAATAAATGAGATTGATGTCAGGTAACCTTGATAAATACCTAAATTTTTTACTAACAAGGTTGACTGGGTCGATCCAACTTTGCAAAATCCTATTGTTGAGTGCCTAAAATGTACAAGTTTGAATACGTTGACTTAGTAGTCTAGATCGAATGTCTAAAAGTCTAGGAAAATATACTAGGTTAACTGGGTTGAACCAGTAGCATGTACCTAAAAAAGAGCTTGCACAAAAAGAATAGAGTCATTTGTATGCAACAATGTTAAACATGTGCATAGAAGTTAGAACTAGGTCAAAGTAGTCAACCTAGTATGGTAAATATATGATAAAAATAATGATAAAATAATTGAGTAAATCCTACAAGGGTTCGCTCATATCAGGTTCACCAGAATGTATGCAATTAGAAATGAAACATCTATATAAATCAATCCTAACTCAAAGAAGATAGAGCATACCTACATTTTTTATTAGGAATAAATTTGTTAAGTAGAAGCATGAACAATATTGGGATCCTATAGACCTAATTAGGGGATAATTGATCACAATAAACCATGGTAATGAGGGTTTCAAAGCCTCCAATCTAACACAATCATGTAATAACCCTTAGGGTGTCCTAGGTTTTAAAATTTCACTTGTACTAAATACAAGAAAAGTAAATATAATCCAATTCTTACCAAAGCTTGTGGCACAAAGTGGAGGTTAAAAATAATAAAACCAAACATGCATAGAAAACATATACTCACATCAATGTATACATAATCTTAATACATGGAAGAGAAGAAAAAATGCATTATCTATCTACTCTTATAAAAGAGAAATAAAGTTAGGAATATTTACCTTTGAAGATGAACCCATCGAGCCTTAATCTCTCATTTGACCAAGGTGATTCACAAGAGGTTGTTGTGGTATATAAGGATGACAAATAAAAATCAACTCTAGGCTACACAACCTATCGATGCATCCAAAAGACTTCTCCACAAGATAAGATCTGTATCTCCATAGAAAGTATGGAACCTTAAACTTTACTTCTCAAGTATAATAGTCAATACGCTTTTACTTATTTTCTTATTCTTGATAAATGATGGAAATGAACTTACATATATAGGTGGATATTTACTTAAACCCTTTCAAAAATGTTGGTTGATAAGGTTGACTCTTTTGACCCTCTACACTTCTGGATAATAATTCACTAGGTTGGCCAAAGGTCAACTAGCTCCTAAGTGAAAAATACTCCAAAAATATATAGGTTCAACCCAGTTAACCTAATATATTTGACTAATAAAAATTAATTTAGGTGAGGAATAAGAGGATAAAATGTAGCAAATGCTTGGAATGGGTATAAAAGAGAAGAAAAAGCATAGGGTAAATGGTTTTTAGGAGATAAGTGTGTAGATAACAAGTGTAAAAAGGGAAAACAATCTTGAAAATCACCAATGATATGCCCACCCCTTTCCCAATGCATCCCTTAAGGCATGCACTCAGAGACATTGAGACTAGATGGGTTCTTACAAGATACAAAGTGTCAGTAATCGATAAAAGTTTGAAAATATTATGTGTATACATTTATGAGCCCTTGAAAAGTAAGTCAATAATATAAATCTACAAATCAAAGGTCACACAAGTGAGTTTAGTGTATGGTAAAATGTACAAGATGTTCACGAAATGGTTTAAACTAATATGTATGTAATGGTCAAAATTAGGATCTTCAATAAACCAGAAGATGAGACTTATTGTAAATGGTATGAATGTATCCTCCAAAAATTGAGGTTCTAAGCTAGATAATAAAATAATTAAAGGAATAAAATAATATTGCAAAGTAAAATAAGAATATGATCTATTCTAACTTATATGAGATTCGTTGTGACCTATTCTAGGAAGATGCAATTACCTTGCATATTGTTTATGAAGTGAAAGAATAATCTATAAAGGTTATAAAATAAGAATTATTCAAAAAGAATTTATTTCAATAGGCTTCCATGTATATAATAAACAAGATCCATGTTGGATTATTTATGATCTTATTTGTTTAGTTTATTTTATGTTTTGTTTGTGATAGTTGGTTCATGAGAATTGGTTGCATCTCATAACCACCCATAAAAGCTTTATAATCTTTACCCTTCTTTTAAATAATCATCCAAAAATAATACATTAGAATATTTTGTGTGTAAAAATTTATTTATGATGTAATTCCTCAATCCATCCTTGGAGCCATCAGTGGTATCAGATCCACAATAACAAAAGGAGGAAGTCATGAATGTGATAGTGAAAGGAGAGAAAGAGTGAATATAATATAGAATTGAAGAAAGGTGCTTTATTTTTTTCTTTTCACTATGTGCTCCTTGTAGTATAGTCAAATGTCTTGAGACTTCATCAAATAGAACTTCCTCTACAAAATAATGCTTTGCATCCTCTTTAATAAGAAATCACAGGTAGATCACAAAACTTTTGGCTCTTGAATAATATCCATCACCCATCGCCATTGAATCGAATTGTCCTATTTTTTGAAGAAAGAAGGTAAGTGTTAAAAATACATAATGTAGTATGACAAGCTATAGTTTATAATGATGGTTGTATTTTTTTATAATGATCTTTAGGTAGTCCACATCAGGGTGTATAAAAGGCAAGACAAATGGTGATCTGAGCATGACTCTTCATAGTAGCATGCAAGAAGTTTCTAAAGTTTTTCAAGACCCTATTTCTTGGAAGCTTATCACCTAATAAAAAAATGAAGTCTAAGGTGGAATTCACAATGTGGAGTTCAAAGTAATCAATATGGACTGATATGAAAGGATTCCCAACTTAAATATTAACGTAACAATCCAAAAAATTTGGTGCAACTATTTTGATAAATCTAGATACATCCCAAGAGAAAGATATAACATGTGATTTGAATTAAGTTTCTAAAACATCTTGCTTTTTCCAATTCCACTATGATCAAATGGGCCCATAATAAAGTAAAGTGTAGTTTTTTCAATAGGTGAATAATAAGGTAAAATAAATTTACATGCACCAAAATATTTTATTTATTTTTACTCTTAGAAAAAATACAATTTAAATTTTATATTTTCCCCTCAAATTCTGAACAAGTGCTTTAAGAGCAAATGGTCAAGTTTATTTTTTAAACTACTTACACAACAAGAGGTCAAGGGTTCACAACTTTATTTTGGACAAATTTTAGTTTTGACTGCCCTTGTTTTAGATTTTTTTTTTTTTTTTTGAAAAAATAAGGGGTATTTATATTTTTCAAAGGCTTTGTCAAGAAACACATATGATATAAGGGTGTATTTTTAACCATTTATGGACACACCAAAATAGTTAATTTTATGTTTTGAAAACATCATCATTTGCTTTTTATGTCGAAATGTATTGGAAAAGATTTATAAAGGTGCATTTTTGGTGGAAACTAACACCTTTAAAATGAAAAGTTTCAAAATTTCAGCCCATGCCTACACTATGGAATACCATCTTGTCTTTTATAGGTCCATTATGATCCTTTTGATTGAAAAAGTGTAAGTGTCAAACTAGAGATTGGAGGATTTGTTGGAGGCTAGAGGATAATTACCCTTGTCTAGTTAGTTGTTCTCACAGACTTTGGGTTCAATGCTTGAATGTCAATTTAGGTAGTATTAGTTTTCTTATTTCAATTCCAATTTTGGATTTTTATCCATCATATTTACGACATGAAGAAAACACGATTGTTTGATTTTTTTTCTCAAATTCCTTGTACTATGTCTAATTTTGCAACCTTCCTTATTGCTCTGAAATATTTTGTACTTTAAATTTTTCATTTCAAATATGAAAACACTTTAAAACCACAGTACTTATTCCAAAAATATACAAACATAATTTTTTTTGAAACACTCACAACTCAAGATATCTAAGCATTTTAAAATTTTACTATAGTAACATTTGTCATCTATTTTATGTTAAGTAGATAACATATTTTTATTCATTTTTTAAATACATAATGCATTTTCACAAGGTATCTAAGTCTGAAACATGACAAATTGTATATTGCAATACCATCTTCATGCATAGCAAATACTTTCATCATCATAAATTTTTATATACAGTCAATCTGGACAAAGTCACATTAGGAAGACAAGTGTGCATTGCACATTCCCCCCCTAATGTGTACCTATCCATATGAATATTAATTCTATATTTCCAACATCAACATAGTCACAATAATATTTTACGTAATTTTTTTACACACAGTAGAATTAACATCTAGATAGATGTCAAGTTTCAAGTCAAGACATACTTTTACATAGTTTCAATGTTAGCCACGTCATTCACCCAAAAACATTTATTAGTTTGGGGGATCATGTTATTATGTATAAACACATTTTAATTTGTATTTATCCACAACTTATTTTCCATGTTGATACATAATGAAAATACATAATTTAATCTTTCAATTATTTTTTCACATATATCTTGGTGAATATACTACTTGCCAAAAAGAAACATAGATGTCTATATGTTTAACCTATTCTAGATTCATTTGTTTTAATCTACTTTCACATGATTATTTTAGTTTCATAACATGATTTAAACATATTTGATTATTATAGTGGATATTGGCTTTGTGTATGTTAAATATACACCTTGCTTGTATGGCATAATCATACCTTGTATGTATGGCCTTTGGGCCTTTCATGATTTTGAGACCTTTCATGTCTCTTGTATTCAATCTTTGGGTTCAATGTGTGACATTTATGTAAACTTTATTTATAATCTTTATTACATATTACATGCCCCTTGTATGCACCCTACAATCATTATGTGTGACATTGCTTGTTACTATTGTTCATAATAAAATATCATACACATATCACTTACTTTCAGTGATTTGTATACAATTCAATGTTATACTCAATTTTGTGATACAATACACTTTCTATACTTATAAAAAAAAATCATGCTTAATATAAAAACTTGAAAGTTTTTTACATGATTTATACAATAATTGAATGTTGTATTAAATTGTAATGATGTAATTCACTATCCAAACCTTTTCATATGCTTCAATGTTACATATCTTATATTTTGATAATCACATGATATTACTTGATTATAGTTTTTATAAACAACCTCACTTTTTTATTTTGAGATAAGTGATTTACAAGCTTCTTACCTCATCTCAAATGTAAGCCATCATATTGGGATTAATTTGAATACATGTCCTCACTAGTAACTTATTTCAGATTCATACGCTATAAAAATTGTCAATAGTACAAGGGCATGTGCCTTGCATATAAGATTAAAAATACTTGTGTTCAAGTTCACATTTATAAGAATATCATACATATAAATTTTTAAAATAATTACTCTATACAAATACATAGAGAATGTTGTCAGTTAATTTACTTCCCTATTTTCTATTTTTCAATAAATAATTTTTCAAATAATCAAATTTCATAAATTTTTAGTTCAATTTTAGATCCATATATAGTGGTTTGATTCATATTTTGTAAGTGGGCCAAATTTGAGCTTATTGATGCTCCATGTCTTGGATGCACATTGATCAAACTATGTATTGGTTCCCTCTTTTTACTTAAGTGAATCCTATACTAGTTCCCTCTTTTTATTTTTTATGTTTGAGTCTAGTGACTCTCAATAGTTACCACTTTTACTTCATTTAGAGTTCTCTTTGTAGTGAAATCATATCCTTGTTTAAATTAAATGCTTCAATCATCAAAACTTGATCAATTTAGATTTATCTATAGTTTCAAACCAAATGAGTTTATATGGTTATGGTTTTGTGACACCAAATGGCCTACTACCCATATCCCAAGTCATCAAGTCTTATGATTGAGGCATTTTATTTAAACAAGGATAAGGGGGGATAAATCAAAAGTGATCAAGTACTCCCCACTTTAGTCATCAAGACTTGATCAAGGCCATACCCCATGTCCCAAATTTCCCCTCCCCCTTTGCATTTGGTCTTGTTTGTGTTTTTTTGGAGGAATTAGGCATTAATTTTATAGGTCATATACACATCTATTTGGCTTCTTCATAGACTCGAGAAACCCTTGTGGCTAGTCACACACACTCTCTAATTCAAAATTATTTTGTATGACCAATAGGAATAAAGTAGTGAAAATAGATAAATCTACACTGGAGATATATCCCATAACATAGATTTGTCTACGTATTTATCCTTCTTAATGTGGATTAATCCTAGTATATTCCAAAGTTAAGACTTTGGTAGTGATATAATTTAGAGATTAATCTGATCAATTCTAAATCATCAAACATGCCTAAAGTTAGCTCAAAATCTGACTTCAAGCTAAGTATATATTTCCCATTGTAATTAACTATTATAACATACTTTCAACTTTGTACTTTTATTTAATAGTTTTTTTACAAATATTTTCCATAGTTTATTAATATTTAGTTTTTTATTTGAATCCAAATAGAGTAAACATTTTGGTGAACCTGTATATTATCAAGCATTTTCCAAACCATAGCTCCTCACTAGGATTTTTAATTTTTTGGGATCAAATAAAATATATTTTATAAAATAAAATATGTAATAACCCAATTTTTTCAATAAATTATTTCATATGTTTTCCATGAATAAAAATTTACCATTTGTAGTAAATACTTACACAAATGAATAATTAGTAAATATAAATTTAAATTAATTTTTGTATTATGTTTATTTACTCTTTTTTTGGAAAAACCTATCTTAGTTTTTAGAAACAATCAATATTTTTCTTGTAATTTTAGATTTTCTAATTTGCAATATCTAGGGTTTTATTGCAATTCATTTGAAATCACTGTAATTATTTTATTCAAACAACTTCAAAACAATGTTAGTTGAAAAAAGATCAGAGGTTTTTTCTATTTATGTATATCTAAATAAAAACCTCTTTCTTATTTTTAATAGTTTGCATATTGTTTCCAAAAATATTAATTTACTAGTTTTAGTAAATACTATCATAATTGTGAATCCATAAATCTATTCTAAAATTAATTTATAGTTTATGCTTATTTACTATCCTTCTACACAAACCTATTTTAGTCTCTAAAATTACTTTATAAATATCTTGTAATTCATAATTATGTTTTTCAAATAGAATATAACTTGGTTGTCTCCTTGATTTTTGTGTGGCCTAGGGTTTCAATTAATTTTATGATTTCAAAAAATTACTGATTTATTATACAAAAATATTTGAATTTGAATTTTATTTGATTCATCTTGTTTTATATATTATGTTATGATAGTCTATAATATCCTAGCTAGTATTGTTACATGTTACATGGTGTTCTATTTATGTGTGGTGGGTTTGACCAATACTCATAGCCATTGTATAGATCTAGTTATGAAGTTTAGTTTGTACTTAGCTCTTGACATTTTGTACATGCCTAGGATCCCCTTTATTTCACCAACTAGGAAGTTATATGACCCATTTGATTTTGTAGTGCACCAGTAAGTGGTTAGCCCTATGAAGTTGCTCTTAGCTTACCCTCAAAATTTTGTTTAGTGAGCTATGTGTATAGTTATAGCTACATAGTGTTATGAAACATTATGATGACATTATCCAATGGACAATAAAGTGTATTTGATATCCTAAAAATCATTCAAAACTTTTTTTTGGATCACCAATTATACCTTTGACTTTCATTGCATTGTGTTCTTAAATCACTAGATTACCCTACATATGCTAGATAACTTGTTATTTTTAATTCACTTTCCTTGTATTTCCATTAAATTTTATAAATTATGGATAGACATTATGTTTGTATTCCTTTTACTATGATTAAGTTGAATGGATGAATATAAACAAACAAAAACCTATTAATGATGGAAAGTTTGAGCTTCACCAAGAATGTAATATTGATGATCTTACTAACACTTGGGAACATACAACACCCTCTTCAACTCATCCCTTTTCCATTTTTTTTATCATATCATATATAAATCTCTTCTTATATTTTTAAACCCCAATTTACAAACATTTTTATATTCTCCTTTAACATCCTCATTAGATCCTTCTCTAGAACTTCCATTGGATTCTAATTTAAAAACCTCTTTATTTCATCCCTTAGACACTCTTTTATATCCCTATCTTGATTCCCATTTACCCACATCCATCGATTCTTCCTTGTAACTCTCTTTTGTCACACCCCTTATTTCCTCTATGGAATCTTCTTTGATCTTGCTTATAAATTCATCCTTGAGTTTTCCCATAGAAACTCTTTTTGTTGCATCTCTAGACTCTCATTTGGAGTCTTCTTTATTCACCCTTATTAAATCCACATTGGATTCTCATATGGAACCATATGTTGATGAACCCTTAGTTTCTACTATAGCTCCGACTTCATTATCCACTATGGATGTGGTCATAACTCATCCTCATATATCTTCTTCACCTCCTTCTCTAGAAATCATTTTAGATCAAAATAAGCCTCCAAGTCCTAATGAATACAAGCCTTATGATTGTATACTTAACTTATCACTTCTATTTTCTAAATCCCTTTATTACCTCCATTCTTATAAAATAACTGCCCATAGCCTATATTTTCCAAAAGATTGTTAGAATAATTAATTAATCTTAGTTATTTGTAATAAATGTCTCAAGGTGATTTACACCTTTGATTCACCTAGGTAGTTAGGTGGGGTATTTCTTAGGTGTTATTAGTTATAATATCCTATAGATTAGGAGATATAATCTCATTTTTTATTGTATAAATAAGCACTTCCAGTAGTGCTTTCCTTAATTCAGATAATTTAGTTAATGTAATTTATTCTAGATTTCATTTGGTATCAGAGCAAAAAAATCTTGAGGAGTCTTTTCAAAAAATTAAAGATTTGGTGGATACCAAGAACAAGATTTATGTGATCCTTGGATGCGTCATGATTTTCATATTTTATCCATCCTAAGTTGAAATGTTGCCAAAATTCTAGGCAATTTTATGGAAGGAGCATAGTTATCAAAACAAGCAAATTTTTTATTTTGATAAATTTTAGCCATATTTATATTAAATTTTGGGCTAAATTTTAGATCTAAGATAATATTTGAGAGCTTTCAATTTGATTTAATTATTTTTGGTCAAGATCTAATTCTAAATTGGTGGAGGAATAGATCTATGTTTTTCAGATGATTCTATGTCATTGTGATGAAAATTTGTACTATTTGTTAAATCTGAAAAAATATAGAATATCCAGAAATGATCTTAATTTTTTTTTGAATTCTATTCAAAAAAATACTATTTTTTAAAAAATCAAAATTTTTGGATATTTTGGTGATTTTCTACAATTTTTTTTAAGTTTCTATTTTGTAGAACAAGTGAGGAACTATAGAAAAATGGTAGTTTTTCTAAACTTTTTTGCATAATCATGGATCAAATCCTATATCACCATATTCATCTCATCGATATCTTTCTGAAAAGTATTTGTTTTCTGAAAACAAAACATCAAGGCACCCATGGTGAAAGTTTGAAGGTAGAGTACAATTTAGAAGTTTTCATTTGGTGCAAGGTCAAATTTTTGGGTGGAACACCACCCAAGTCTACCACTTCTAGTATCAACATCACCATCACACCACTAGAATTTTTCAGCCTTTATTAAAGCCATAAGACCACCTATTGAGTAGTTTTTAGCCCCTGAGGGCTTGTCCTTCACCACTATGAGCCATATTTGAAGATATTTTCTTTCAAAGTTCATTATTTTTGATTTGTGAAGCTTGGGAAGGTGATTTATTTTTCACTTTAGATATTTTTTGGATATATATGTATTGGTAATGCTATATTTTACATTTTGATCATCCATATTTTTATAATTTTTAGTATTTTGTCAATTTAGCTTACTAGTTCATAGATTTTGGACCTTTAAGAGGCCATAACTTTTGACTGATAAATATAATTTGCATGTTGTCTTTTTAAAAAGTGCATATTTTTAGATTATATATCTATTAGAGTTATTAAATTGTAAAAATTAAAAAGAAAAAATTGTAGCCTCATTTGCTCCTCGGATGCATTCTTGGTTGAAAGTGACATCTAGTTTTCCATTGCTTGTTTGGATGTATTTTTGACAGAGTTTGACATCCATTGTGTGATAGTGTGCAATTTTTCATCTTTTTGTATGTGTTTTTGTATTTTTCTTACATTTTGTAAATGCACATTTCATTTTTGCACTTAAACACACTTGTATTTCTTTGTCATATGTAACTTACAAAATATTTGGTTCCGGACCATGTTTTGTGCTTCCCAACACACAATTGCTTCATGGTCATAATTATGCAGCATGGAAAACAAAAGTATAAACACATAAATAGTTTGAAAATATTTGGTTAGTAGTTGAAGGCACATGGGTCAGACACGCAACATATGTTGATCAACAATAAAAATATGACAAGCCTAATAAGAAGACTAAGTTGATAATAATGTTTGGTGTTTTAGATGAGGTACAACCTCATATCCATAGTGCTGTAACTGCAAAAGATGCATGGGATAAGCCTAAAAATATTTATGAAGCTAAGAATCAAAATTAAATATTACACTTTCAGAGCCAATTGCACACTCTTAAGCTCAAATCAGATGAAAAAGTAGAAGCATTCTTTAGATGAATTGTAACTTTATTGGCTTCACTTCAATCTTTGGGTGAACTGGTGATAGATGACTCTTTGGTCCCTATAGTCCCTAGAGCACTACCCCTGCATATAGGATCTTTATGACCATATTGAATGTCATAAGACAAAAACTAACCTTTGAGGTGTTGGTCAATTTGTTTCAATAAGAGGAAGCTATTCATAATTAAAAGGAAGCAAATGATGAGCATGCACTCACATTGAATCAGAAGGGGAAGAAACTCATGAAGGGTCAAAATCAATCTCCAAAGCAAAATAAACAACAAAATCAAAAAGGAAACGATTCATGTTTTATTAAAGCATGTCAAATTTGTGGAAAACAAGGACATGACTTGAAACATTGTTGGTACAACACATTTCAATAGGGCTCATCAAGAAAGAAGTCATCTTTTAACATGTCACCACAAACTGAAAAAAACAACTACCATAATAAAATAGGTGGAAATAGAAAAATTACAAGCTTAAACAACATGGCAATGTTGCTGAAGATAATGATTCTTCAAATGAGGAATATGGTTTAGCTACTCAAACACATGAGCCTACCAATCATCTAAGTGTAGTTTGGTATGTTGATTCAGGAGAAACTAGACACATGAAAAGTAGAAAAGACTAGTTTTCTACCTTGACAAAATCAGAGTTAAAGGGAAATGTATCACTTAAAGATGATACCTCATATACAGTACAGGGTAGTGGTGACATCAAATTTCAACTTGAAAATAAAAATTGCAACATTTCAAATGTTCTATATGTTTCAAGGATTACAAAAAAATTGTTATCTATTAATCAGTTACTTGACCACAACCTCATGGTTGAATTTGATCACCAAAATGGTCAAAAGTTTTACCATATCAAAGACAAATATAAGCATTTCAAAGTGATTGCAAAAGCATATAACATTGGCAAAATGTTTTAGTTTGATTTTGTTCAAAATGATCATCAAGCACTTGTGGTCAAAGATACAAAACTAGGCAATTTATGGCATAGAAGATATGGTCAATTGAGTTATGGATATTTGGTTCAATTGAGCAAACAAGATATGGTTTTTGGTCTTCCCAAATTCAATAAATCTTATGATATATATACTAGTTGCTTAGTAGGAAAACAAAGAAGAGCTCCCTTTGGAAAGACTAAGTATCAATCACTTGGTAAGTTAGACTTGGTGCACACTGATTTTTACAAACATTTTGCTCCCAGTCTCAAAGGATACAAATACTTTGAGATTTTTGTTGATGATTAATCATAAAAATGCGGGTATATTTATTGAAGACTAAGGATCAAGATTTTCAAGTCTTAGGAAAATCAAGACCATCCACCCAGATTGTGGGGGGGGAATACACCAGTAAAAAATTCTCAACCTATCTCAGTATGAATGGAATCAATTGTCAATTGACAGCTCTATATTCACCTCAGTAGAATGGAGTTACAGAACAATGTAATAGGGTCATTGTGGAAATTTTTCATATCATGGTTGAGGATGCAAAATTGCCTAATACATATTGGGTAGAAGATTGTCACACTGTAGTCTACTTATTGAACAAGTCACCCACCAAAGCTATTGATAGAATCACACCACATGAAGCTTGGACAGGGAATAAACTAAGGGTAACTCACCTTCAATTTTTTGGTTTCAAGGCATACATGCATGTTCTTAAGAAGAAAAGAAAGAAGTTAGATAAGAAAACAAAGAAATGCATTTTTGTGGGTTACAATGCACAATTAAAGGCATACAAGTTCCTTGATCTAGAAATAAAGAAATTACTAATTAGCAGAGATGTAGTGTTTGATGAAAAGAGTAGAATCAGTCAACCTTATACATAGGTAAAAGTCTTGTAATATTTTCAGATAGTGATGGTGAAAGTGAACAGGAAGATAGTCAAATAGGACCTCTAGCACCACCACCTACAATTCAACACATGCCCAAGTGGTATACAAGTACTATATGAGATTATAACTTGAATAGAGTACCAGATACATCCACTTCAAGATCAAGGACTCAAAAACATGACTTGAGAAGAGGTCAATATGGCCCTTATGAGTATTATGCAAGAAACATATGAGCCCTCTATAGTAACAAAAACCCTACGGTCTAGACCTTGGAAATATGCCATGGATGTAGAATATCAGTCATTGATGAAGAATAACACTTGGTAGCTTGTTAATCTTCCACTAGGGAAGAAACATATTAGATACAAATGGGTCTTTAAGACCAAGTAGAAAGCAGATGGCAGTATTGATAAGTACAAGGCAAGGCTTGTTGCAAAAGGGTATGCTCAAAAAGAAGTCATTGACTATGAGGAGACTTTTGTTCCCATAGCTAAGATAAAGACTATCAAAATGGTTTTTTCTATGGTTGCACAATTTGGATGAAAATTCCATCAAATGGATGTAAAAAGTGTCTTTCTTAATGAAGATTTGAAAGAGGAAGTCTACAGGACTCACCCTAAAGGATTTGTGGCACGTAATCAAGAACAAAAAGTGTGTAGGCTTATCAAGTCTCTATATGGGGTAAAATAGGCTCTTTGAGCCTAGTACATCAATATTGATGAGCATCTCATACAACATGGATTCAACAGGAGTCCATATGATCCTGACATCTACCTCAAAGAGCATTGGGGGGACGTTGTTATAGTGATCTTTTATGTCAATGATCTAGTCGTTACTGGTAGCACAATGAAGATGATCGATGCAACTAAAAATGATCTCAAGCAATCATTCGATATGATAGATCTCAAGCTACTATAATATTATCTTGGTTTGGAAGTATGTCAGAAGGAACATTAGATTTTTATTTCACAAATGAAGTATACCAAGACATTAATCTAGAAATTTAGGATGATGGAAATCAAGTCTATTGCAACACCTATGGAGACAAGACTTCAGTTGTCTCATACAGATCCATCACCAAAATTAAATGCAACTCGCTATCGATAGTTGATTGGGAGTCTCATTTACTTGACATATACTAGGCCAGATATTAGTTATGTTTTTAGCGATCTTCTCAGTTCATATAGGAACCAAAGGTAGCACATTGGAAAGTGGCAAAGTGGGTATAGAGATACATCAGAGGTACATCAGAGGTAGCACATTAGTAATGTCCTAGAGTACGAGAAGAATGATAAGTTCTTCTTGACATGATACACTGATGTAGATCATGTAGCTTCTATTGATGATAGGAAATCCACTTCCAGATTTCCTATCATCAATAGAAGCTACATGATCTACATCAGTGTATCCTATCAAGAAGAACTTATCATTCTTCTCGTACTCTAGGACATACTCAATTGTACCTCTGATGTATCTCAATACCCACTTTGCCACTTTCCAATGTGCTACCTTTGGTTCTTGTATGAACTGAGAAGATCACTGACAACATAACTAATATCTGGCCTAGTATATGTCAAGTAAATGAGACTCCCAATCAACTATCGATAGAGAGTTTTCTAGATTTCCTATCATCAATAGAAGCTGCATGATTTACATCAATGTATCCTATCAAGAAGAACTTATCATTCTTCTTGTACTTTCTAGGATCTAGTCCAGTTTCATAGGGAAGTAAGAAGAAAAATTATGTTTTTAGATCTTCCACAGAGGTAGAATATCACGCTGCAACATGAGCTATCTATGAAGTGATATGGACATATCGCATTCTTTCAGGATTTGGAGTTCCACAAACTTGGCCTATGGTTCTAAATTGTGATAATCAGGGTGTTCTACATCTTGTTTTCAAGCTAGTGTTTCATGAGAGAACCAAGCACATAAAGGTTTAGATTCATTTCATATGCGAACATGTTCAACAACACAACATACAGCTCCAGTATTGCCCCACTTAGGATCAATGTGCAGATGTCTTTACGAAGTCACTTGTACATGATAAGTTTGAGGCATTCAGGAATTCAAGGTTTTTATCCATGATATTTACGACATGGAGAAAATATTATACAGTAAGTTGGTTATACTATAATTCATAATTTTGAAAAAATAACTCAAAAAAATATAGATGTTAAAATTTAAATATATCATTCGTGATACAATATCCTTCAATGTTTCACGCACACCATATTTATGATGATAATTGCTAAAATCAATTACATGCTTTAAGAAAAATAAAAGAAAAGAAAATCTTTTTTATGTTCTATAATATCAAAGGGTAAGATTAAGGTTTAAGAGATCACATTACCTTACCTTTGTACTCCCATTACTTCAAAATTATATAATTATAGTTCAAATAAGAAACATGAATACCTTATTCGATACAAAATTTAAACTTACGACTTCTTTTATAAAAAGATAAATTCTTTAACAAGAAGCCAACTTAAAAATTCTTCAATCTACTTGCATCCAAATTAATAAGAGAAACCTGTGAAAAGAAAATCAAATAAATTATTAAAGAATATATATATTTTTTAATTTTTTCAATTAATAATATTTGATCCCCAAAATTGATATGTGGTAAGCAAATATACCTCAGGTTAGTGTGATCTGTTTATCACTATCGCTATTGATGCTGATCTCGGATCTGGGTCTTCTATATGAATGTGGGCTGGGCTTTTTGGGTCTCCAATGCCAGAGGCCTCTAACAATAAATGCAGCTGTAATTGCAATGATCAGAAACAACCCCGCAGCAGTGATTCCCAAGATTGCTACAATCTTTGAGCGGGCCTGCTTTCTTCCCTCTTTTATTCAAAAACATGTGAAGAATTAGATGTTTTCCATAGCCAAATTTACAGTAATATAAGTCTCTGTGATGATTTACATCACACTGTTATCTGTATTTAAAACTGTTTGAAGCCTAGAAATATTTTAAAAGGCAAAGGCCTTACC
The DNA here is from genome assembly GCA_037957365.1 of Torreya grandis. Classification (NCBI taxonomy): domain Eukaryota; kingdom Viridiplantae; phylum Streptophyta; class Pinopsida; order Cupressales; family Taxaceae; genus Torreya; species Torreya grandis. Next base: position 433,847 of record JARHVA010000008.1, read on the forward strand.
CATTTCAGGGATCTCCGTTGATGGATCCAAGAGGACTCCATAAACTGCACATAAAGAATTAAAATATTAGGAATCAGATTGAATCTCTAATCTAATCTTGCGAGTAGTGGAATTAATTTTATGAGATAAATTGTGTTATTCTATGGAAATTATATGAACTTGTTGATACACAGTTTTTCTAATTTGTCTATGTTTTCTGTGTGAAAGAGGAAGGCATGTGAATGGTTTGGCCAACTAGGGGCGTCATTTACACTTACTAGTCAATCCAGAGGAAGTTGAGGGAAGACACTGAAATTAGTTCAAGGGCCCTCTGCTTTTAAAGAATAGGGAATGCCTATCATCAACAATAATAATTTATATATATATATATATATATATATATATATATATATATATATATATATATATATATATATATATAATATCAAATTCTATTTATACATATAAAATATTTATTTTCAGATATTATAATATATGTAATTCTGATGAAGCTACTTTATCATCAGGTATGGAATCTAAATTGTACAGAGTTGGAAGTTGTCTCATTTTAAGTTTCATCTTTTAGTTTTAGGGATTCTTTTACCTTTCATTTTAATTTTTAAATGGATTTTAAAGGTTTATTTCATAGTGCTGTAAATTAAGATTATTTCAGATTTAGGAGTTTATGCTAACAATGTAAATAGTTACTTTAAGTAAATTGGGATTGATTTGTAAGTATGTAAGTTGAGGGTCACATAAACCGGATCTGAGATCTTAGGTTTCACATTGTTGTAAAATAAAGAGAGAAGCAGATATCCGGAGTGGATCAAGAGGCTTCTTCATTACAATATTCACCTCTGATGTAGACCAAAACTCAAGTATTTGAAGGCTGCAGTTCTTCAGTAGATCAGGACTTTTTATGACACTTTGAAACCCCAATTTTAATTTCACACAAAAAGATCCAAAAAATTACTACAATTTAAATAAAACTATTTAGCTTCCCCATACGTTTATATAATGATATACATTTTTATAAAACCTATAACAAAAAAATATATCGTTTATATTAAAATTTCTGTTCAAATAAATACGAATAACCTTTAAACTTCATCTATATTCACAAATTTTTAAATTGTTTTAAAATATAAAACAAATTTATCCTACATTAATTCAATATTATATATAACCTGGATGAATTATTACCAAAGGAAAAACACTATTATATTTATAAATAGCTACAATTTTCTAAATATTTAGAGCTGTATTCAAGTTTAACCTTCACACCTGTTAGATATCCTCGGTCCTCACCCAAGAATTGCCTTAAAAAATTAATACAAATTTGAAAATAATTTAGAACTAATGAATGAATTAATTAACACATTAAGGTAAAAAAAACTAACCTTTTAAGAGGGGAATATAATATTGTCTGTCATCCATAAGAGCATCATTTGCAGAAGTCAAGTTATTTGCAGCCAAAAAAACAGTGAGATTTGAATCAAATTTCACAAGAAGCCCACCAATAATATCATCAGTCCGAGGCAAATATGATAAGTACTTCCAATGCCCATTATACTCATCATCACACCTACAAGGCAGCCTGATAGAAATTGTTGCATTCTCTGTAAAAATTTCTTGTGAAGGCATCCATGCCAACCCTTTATATCGCATTTCAATATCAGCAGAAGTTATATTAGAATTGCTTCCTATCTGATGGTTTGTATAGGCAACAAACATATTATCTTCTGTGCAAAAACAATTCACACCAACAAAGAGAGAACCATCTGTTTCATCGATATAAATTGATTTCTCATGCATTTGATCTGCAAACAGATTTTTTGCAGTTTCTTCTGCAGAGTTAGTTGCATAAAGTTGGTAGTCAAGATAAGCTCGACACGGCTCTCTAACCATGCTTTTGTCACATGTAACTGGGATGTTACGAAATAGAGCACCTAAACAGGTCTTAGATAAAAGTACTAAGAAAATCAACCATTTATGTAGTCCATACTGAGCTATTTTAGAGATCAAAAGACTCGGTTCTCTATGTTTTCCTGAAATAAAAGTCATGATATTTCGTTGGTTTGGAATTTTAAGCTAAATTCTCAAAATTGCAAACACTATTCTGTTTCACACTGCTTTTGTCTATAACTTCTGGTCATAAACCTTGCAGTTGCTGCTGTTGGGATTTTCTTAGACCTAGATTAGTTTAGGATCTAGTCTCATTCCATTTTGATGTTTCTTACAATTCATATATATATACTATTCACTCTGTCAAATTATTTTAAGACTCGAACTCAATTTTGTAAGATTAGTTCTTCTTTGATATCTTATGGGATTTCTATATAAATATTTTGGTCACAATCTTTGTAGTGATTAAATTCGAATGCACAAATAATGAACCTTTTTTACTTTAGTGTTAGAGAAATATCTCTTTACCAAATTTTCTTTAAGACTCGAACCCATTAAATGTCATCCGTTTTTAATATCATTTAAAATTTAAACCTTAATAAATAGTTTGCAAACACTCTTTCTATTATCTACATTAATTGAATAACAACTCTTTCATTATATATTATTATTAACTTTAATATTAATCAAAATATTTTCTAGATTATTATTGAATTTATTATTAAAATTAAAATTTTAAACAATTACAATTTTTATATATATAACATTATTAAATTTAAGTATTATAATTGAATGAGTCTAATAGTGAAAGCTTTTTGTTTTACATGAAAAATAACATTAATGAAAATAAAATTTTATATTATTAATAAATTTATTATTAAAGTCAAATGTTTAAATAGTTCTATTGAAATTAACAATTACATTTAAATATTATAGTTTGAATGGGTTTAATAGTGAAAGCTTTTTGTTTTACATGAAAATTAATATTAATCAAAATAAAATTCCATATTATTATTAAATAAATTATTAAAATCAAAATTTTAAATAATTTATTGAAATTGACAATTACAATTATATATATATAATCTGTTATTAAATTTAAATATTATAATTTGAATGGATCTAATAGTGAAAGCTTTTGTTTTACATTAAAAATATGATAAAGGGTGGATTTATATTATTATAAAAAATTATTAAAAATATGTTAAATAAATAATATATATTATTCATAATATTATTATTTATAGTTGTGATGTTTTGCCATATAGAAAGTACAATTTACAAATACACATAATATTACAAGAAAAATAAAATATTAAATAAAAATCTTAAACTATATGGTGTTACTCATCACCTTCTCTCAATTTTTTGTGAGAATCAATATATATTATTAATGGTAAGGCTTAAGCCTACAACCATTTACACTTTATGGTAAAGTAGTTTTTGGAAGATGTTTTACAACAATTGTTCCCTGCTATGAAATACAAGTCTTGACAGACCTTACATACTCTTTAAATTCAATGTGTATCTCCCCCAATGATGGATATACACCTTTCACCTCTATAAATTTAGTGGGAAAAATGTCTTGATAATCCCTCAATAGTTGCAACCTTTTTAAAATTTCATAATGAGTCCAATAATATCCCAATGTCACAAGATTTGGCACGAACTCTCTCTCAATATAGTCAATAATTTTTTTAGAGGTTCATGATATATCCTATTTGATTCATTAGGAATGGATTCTTACATAGTTCTATATCCTTCATGTTCTAAAATATTGAGATTTCATAGTTTTTTTTCTTTAATTTCTTCTACGTTTGAGCTTTTGGTGTCTCAGCTTCTCATTTCCATTTGAAAAACACACTCAAGTCCAAATCTTCATCGCTATCATTGAACCCTGTCAACTCATCTGTAATCCTATTACAAGGTTGTACAAGAAATTATTCCTTATTTTTACTAGCCTTATAATTTTGTATAGCTATATTCAAATCGCAATTTACTTCTTATTTTCATGATGAGTATATGATAGTATTCATATATTCCTCTCGCCCATGACATATAAACATTTTAAATTTTTATAAAACACTTTATACTATAGGATTTTCATCTTCAATTTTTTTTGGGATAAAGTCTTGTTGAACCTACACCCAGTGGTTAGTTTCTAACTTGCACTCCTGATATATATACCAAGAAGTTGGAAGCAGTGCCAAAGTGTATCTAAAAACATTCACCTATTACTTAGGTTCAATACCCTGTGCAGACCATATGTCTATGCACATGTGTATATGCAACTCCAAACATCTTACTTTTTGAAAGAATGACCAATCTTCCTTAACAATAATTGGTAGCTGAAAACATGATCTCAATAATTCACATGCCTCATGCCATGATAACATAGTTTTACTATGAACTTCCCACCATGTTACAATAGTTCCATTCAATGCATAATTGATTTCACTTACTCTTTGATCCATATTAGGTACACGACACTTTAATAAAAAAATGGAATGATTGAGATCATCAATTGTGAAGTATTTTGGTAGTTGAAATTCAGTGGTGAACACCATTCACAAAGGTTTCATCTCATGATCTACCCTAACCTAGTTCAACATATTTGTATCTAAGTCACTACTTATCAAAGATGATACTTCTGAAGATAAGGTACCTTCTAGAGTAAGCTTTGTGTAAACCATAGCTATGCACTTATTTCATATAAGAAGTCTACCTTAGATCTGGTTGGTGATCACATAGAGGGTGACCTACATTCTTCAATATAATACTAATGTGATAATGACTTTATTATAATTGATCTGTACATAACCTATTCAACTAGTTAAGACTATATTTGATGTTTTGGCTGACGATTGAAGAACTAATTTTTGACAGTTTGTAGAGCATTATATTTGTTATTTTTATTCATATTGAGCCAAATATTATACTCATAAACATACGGTAACTATGGTTATCTAGGGATAAAATATGGCTTATGCTCAAACTTGTTCAAAGGTATCATAATTATCTTATCTCCTTTGCATGCCTCCAAATTATTTTATATTGTATTCATAATAATTTGACCATCATAAGCCCATTTCTCACCAATAAAAGTGGGATATTGGGTCTCATATGTTTTCATGTTGATTGCCTCAAAATATCCTCGTAAGCTTAAGTCAGAAACCTTAATTTATACATATTAAGTCATCCAATTGGTTATACTCTCCCATAATCTATGACATTGAGAGTAGACAAACTCTAGCTCAATGTTGGTTGACCAATAGCCTCCCATGTAGCTATTAGAAACATATTAATGTTCTTCTAAATTCAAATACAACTTTATGTACCTCATACTCTATGAGTTTAATGTCCATTTGACAGTCAACATCCTAAGGATTTTTATTTTTTTGCATATCATATGACCTTCTCGGTATGTTGTTGTTCTCATTGTGCATATTTGATTAAATTATGTAGATTTTTTTTAATATTATGTGAATTATATTCATTTTATGGATAAATATTTTGACTACAAGTCAATGGAGGATCCCAAGAAGGTAAAGTTCATATGTTCCAAAATAAAAGGTCATACATCCTTATGTTGGGATCATGTGAAACTAGAAATAAAGAGAAGAAGTAAAGAAAAAATCAAAACATGGGATAGGATGGTGACAAAGCTGAAAATTAATTTATTTACTTCAAATTATTAGTTAAGTTTATTTTAAAAGTTTCATAACTTGAGGCAAAAGGAGATATGTGTGCAATAATATGAGGAATAGTTCTACAAGTTTTCTATAAGAGCTAATAATATAGAATATGAACAAGAAAAGGTGTTAAGGTATTTAAATTGATTTCATATTTCCATTCAAGATGAGATTGTAAATTTTAAGTTAAATTCAATTAGCAAAGCATACAATGTTCATTGAGGGTTGATTTTTTTTTATATAAGGAAACAAATGAACTCTAGAGGGAGAGGACAAAACAATGGTGGAAGTGGACATCATACTCATGAAGGTCAATCAAATAATTAAAAAAAAAATAGAAACAATTTTAAATATGACAAGGTTATTTTGCTATAGGTAAATGATACTTTGGAAGAAGAGTTAGAGGATTAATGGAAAAGTGCTTTGACTGTGAATATGTTAGGAAGAGAATACTTGAATGACCAAAAGAAATTCAAAATAGTAACAAGATGGCTAAAGAGAGAAATAATATTTTTAATGTATATGATGGGAGTATTGGATCTCTAACACACATGGAATAACTGAAGCATGGTAGCTCATATGTTGAAGAGTGTTGTTAAAACAAGACAAGGAAGAAAATGAACCAGTGCAAAGGAAGAAATTAATAATAATTTTTTTTTTTTTTTTTTTAAGTGCAAAGTGGGAGGTATGTTTTTTAAAGTTATTATTGATATTGGTAGCATAAATAATTTATTTTCAAATAAAATGATAGCATATCATCATAGAAAAATATTAATGCATTTAAACCCATACAAATTTTCTTGGTTGCTAAGGGTAATCAAGCATTGTTGAATGAGTAATGCATGATCAAGTTTCAGATAGGTTGATATAAGGATGATGTGTTGTGTGATAATATTTCAATGGATTTATGTATATTATTTAAAAGGTTGTGGTAGTTTGATAAAATATTTTTTCATGATGACAAATAAAACACTTACATGCTTGTGAAGGATGGTAAGAGGCATACAATGAGCCCATTTAAATAAGGAGGAGAAGATGTTGAAAACACTCCTAAAGTATTAATGGTTTTTGGTAAATAGTTATTGAAGGAGACAAAGAAGGAAAAGGCATGATTTTATTTAATCCCATATCTAATGTAAGTTTAAATCACAAAAAAGGTGATTGATTAATGCATAAATTAAATTTATGGAGACCAAACTTTCAGAGGCCACAAGTTTTGATTTATAAATTTTGATCAAAAAAATTTATACATTTTTATGGATAATTGTATTAGCTTCAATATGGATTTTTTTTAGTTGTGGAAGGAATATCATCTAACCCTACATAAAATAAATATTATTTTTTTAAATCCTTATGCAACATATGGTTCTTGTAATCAAATAAAAAGGTTTGAATCAAAACCTGTTAAATTAGTGGCCATGTTTTATAGAGTTGTCTTAAGTTAGCACAAACCCCATTTAAGTGTTTTTAGCCTTTGAAACATCCATTTGAGTTTAAAAACCTTATTATATTACCTCTCAGGCCTATGTACAACCCTACCTAACATTTTTAGCCATTTTATGGTTTATCTATCTAGACATCATTTAAGACCACATCCACTAGAATCTACCTAGAAATAGATGATTTTTTAAATTTTAACAACATATTATTTCATTAGATTACACCACAAGAATATAATTAGTGATCCATATAAAATACTATAAATTTGATAAATGTAAAATAAGTAGTGACATTATTCATTATTGATCGCTATCATCATAAGAAACACATCATAAATGAATATAAAAAGCAACTACATACTTCTAGCCATGGCTGGTACAATCATACAACCAATGTTGTTAATGTATAATAAGTAAGTAATTATAACTCATCAGATAATATTTTAATAATATATAATATAATGTACAAATATAAGATACATGGTTCCATGGAGTATGATTTTTTTAAACTATAGTATCTATGGCAATCTCAAGTGTCATATCCAAAGAAGTACTATTGTGGGGAGAAAGCATCATCCAAGTGTTTTTTCACACCAAATGAGGACCATTTATCCCTTTCACATTCCCCGCCAAAGAATGGCCCTCCCTTCATGGATGAGTAGATAGTGATGGTGCAAGAATCTAGAGAGACAAGCTAGTACCCATGTGTTGTATAATTTTTAAGAATGTGTGGTGTACCGTAAATCAATTCATTCTAACAAGATATCACATAAACATATAAATTATACACATGAAATGATAATTTCTAAATAACATTACTTTGACCAAAGTTTTCAATAATTAATGATTTCTAAAATCAATCAATTTTAAACACACCACTTGATTGAATTACCTTCATCTGACATTATAATACTAGTAAGCTAATGAATTTTATCTCACTTCTTACTCAGTATTAGTAATGTGATATTTGGTTAACATAAATATAACCAACAGATTCATACAAATTACCTCTTAATAGCAATCATAAAATATGCTAAGTATAGGAATAACCAAAATGCATATTTTTAGTCCATTAAATGTATGAGTGAATCTCTACGATATTATTTTACACATAAATAATAAGAATAATAATTACAGTTTATACTGATCATGTATATTATACAATTAGACTACAATTTTCTAATTCTTATAAATAGTTTTCAAATATAATATACTCTATGACAACCCATATTATCAGAGTCTATTGATTTTGAGCTCAACTAATTAATATAGACAACCAGTCATAACAATTTAAAGGAAATTAAATATCTCATAATCCATATTATATTTAGTATGAATAAGATCTTTCATTTTTACATTTTATCATGTTTTGTGATCCTATATATTTATAGTTGGTGTCCTACTTTTCTAGAATCCATGACTTAGTTTATATCAATCAATAAAACTATAGACACACACCGCCATAAACCAATACATGCTATATATGTATATATACTTATTCATGTTAATATTCCCATAATATATATTGTACATAAGTCCTTGAAAAGTATATTATTGTATAAAATGCCAACCGTCATCCAAATTTTTTAATCAAGGCTTCAACCAATTATAAATCATGTACACCTATTATAATGCGCCATAAGGAGATAATAGGAAAACTAGGTTGACATGAGAAAAGAACTTTAGGATTTGGGTTATGGCATCAGGGATCAAGAAATAAGGAAGGACATCAATTAATAGATGCTATGCTATTCTTTTATCCATACACATCCATAACCAAAAAAAGGAAAGAATAACCCAAAATGAGATAAAGATAAGAGAAAATAAACATATCAAGAGGTCACATGCAAACACCAACAAAATCAATAGAAATACCAGGCGGTAATCTCAAATGAATCTCATAATGCACAAGCTTATGTAAAAAAGGGCGATTTACTCCAAAAACTATGCCCATCAGAGATAGATACATAATATATTTGATGCTACACTGCTCTCAACCAATAATACTGTGCAGTTATTTGATTAGTACAGTCCAACATCTGACAAAATAGGAATACTAAAAAAATGTTAAACCCGACAAATAACCACCAGGCTAAAATTAAACCATTTGGCACTACATATCTTAAACCTATTTAATATGCAGTCTGTTGTTTACACTCATTGCACCATGATTCATCATATGAGCTAATATTTGTTTATATACTCAAATTGTGCCTATATTTGGCTAGTTTAAGTCTACGTCCCTTTTAAAGTTTAGTAATATTTTATTCATTGTATAAACACTATATATATACTTTATAATATATTTATATCATTGTATGCATACTATACAATCCATTGTTTTATAAACGATACATTGTATATATGTACACTTCCTTTAAATGACGGAATATACATTGTGTATCATCCCATAATACACAGGTTGAACATAAGTCGATGCAACAGATAAAATGAGTACAGTATGTGATGGGATATACACTACGTATTATCCTATTATATTGTATGTACTATATATGTGCTATTCATACTTATATAATATAGTATAGCAATATAATGAATACATAGAATATACACCATAATGTTATGAAAGTCTTGGCTATACAGATTCATAGATTTATTTTGTATACCTATATAGATGCATAAAAAATATCATTTGCTATACAGTATAATGTTTTATATAATGTTATGAAAGTTGATATACTCAGCTATAATATATATACTTTAACAGGTTGCTAGACGCCACATATATACATAACGCAATATTTTACGCTCAAATCATCTTCAGCATGGCGATATTCAAGTAATATTGTGTGTGTACACCTTTATACGAAGATCGATCAACCCAATATACCTGATATATTTAATTATTCTCATTAAAGCGTTGGTGTAAGCATGTCAGAATATAAACAGCTCAAAGGTGTCACCTATGTACCTATCTGATCTTCCTTTTGGGGATATATGGAACTATTTTAATATAATAATACTATGTAATACCATAAATACATGCCGTATAAAATGACACCAATATTGTCTATTTGGATCACTTAGTTCATTTTAAGTAACCTGTTGTTGTATATAGCTTAATAAAAATCACGGTATACATCAATATATAATTTAGCATTTCACTATATTTATATAGTTTGCTACAACCTAAGTTCGACTAGGTATTTACCTAATTTTAAAATACCTAGTAAATATCTCTTCTAGGAAAAGAGATGAATAGCAGAACAATGGTATGTAGATGCAGTGGATTATTTCTATATCTATAATTAACAAATTTTTAACTTATATATACATTCAAGCACATATAATTTTAGTATTTCCATAAGAGAAATAGCGCCTCCCTGATTATGCTTCTCTTAGAAAAACTTCCTTCTACACTCCACAGTTCTCCCTCTTTCTCCTATGCCATGCTCCGCCTTTTCCCTCCAGAATTGTGCCCCTTCTAAATCCTTATTCCCTTTGAACGAGAATATGCTTTACTTTAAACCTAATTTTTTCTTAAACATACTCTTTTCTTTCTTTTATTTATTTTTATAGAATGATTTTTATCTTTTTTCTGTTTTTATCTTTTTTTTAGATTCACATACCTTCATATTAAACTTGTTTTATTTTTCCAAACATTAATTATTTTTTTCTAATTTAATTATAATTAAAAAAATGAATGTATTTTATAATTAAATTAGTACCTTTAATATCATAATGACTTAGTGATTAATTTATTAATCAATAAATCCAAATTTTCTCTAATTACACAAATTGTATCTCCAAAAACATTAATAGTTATGAATATGACATAAATGCAATCATACAAGATGAGTTTCATATAACCATTAAACTAAGTTAACCATGCATTAATAATTTCAAATGCAACCAATCATAAGGAACATACTAACATTAACAATTCTACTATGCATCTAGTATGTATTATTTAATGTAGTGTATGCAAGGTTTTAGCCATTCTTTTGACATCCCCCAACAACTCCATCTACATCACTCTCTCTGATGATGCTTTCTCTCCATCATGATCTGAGAAATGAGTGTCTCCTGCGTTAACCTCACAATAAGAAGGTATTTAGTCCATAACACCATGCCATATATAAATCATAAAATACAGTTGAAATAACAACTCATCATGATCATAATGTAAAAATATACATTATAATTAACTCATAGAAATATAATCATATAACTAAATCAACATTCAACTATCCCATAACAACATATAACTCAAAGTTTAAGCAAATAATAAATAAATCAAATTATCAACTATAAATATCTATGGATAATCAAGTAAGTTTACTTAGTGAGAAATCGGTATGTAACACCTTCCAATTGTATCTAAAGCTTGGTAATATTATTTTAAAAGTGAATCAAATGTTTTCTTGGAGTCTTGGTATGTGTGAATAATTTTGGATCCTAAACTTAGTTTTACAGTCCTAGAGACCTAATTAAGGCCTAGTTACAACAAGGTCAGGTTGATTCGGTATACTTAATTTAAGAGTTAGCTCATAAAACATTGTTGGGAGATGTATGCCATTATTAGGTATATGAAATTATGATTATTTTGTCATAAAACCTCATGTACTTTTCAAATCAACTAAAAAAGTGATTGAGGATGGCTACAAGGAAAGAATCCTAATTTGAGAAACTTGTATCTTGTTTTGGTTAACTCTCTCCCTCTATATCAAATTGATATCATAGTAGGTTGGGTACTTGAAAAAGACTTAAAGGAGGTTGACACTCTTTAAGGATAAGAGCAAATTACATATCTATTGGTCAATTATAGTGAAAAAGCTAAAATGCCACCTATCAGGAATCCAAGAGGAGGTGGAAGAGTAGGTATCTAAATGAGAGATGTAATCTTTGAAGTGTTAAAAAACTTAAGAGTAATCTTTGAAGTAAGGTTGAAAGTAGTAGATTCCAATCAAAGAAGAGGAGTAGTAATAGAGGATGTCAGTGATAGGGAATAAGAATAATAAGCACCAGAAGATGATGAAGAAGTAGAATGAGAGGAAGAAAGAACTCATATACTACTAAAGGTAGTCATGGGATAGGGGTCTAAACCCAAAATAGAACTTTCCACTTATGTAGGTAGCTTAGGTGGATAAGAACTCATTAACTGAATTATAAAATTAGATAAGTATTTTGAATATGAGAGTGTAATAGATGAGAACATGGTAAATTTTGATTATGTTGATAATTATTATCATTGATGTCATTAAGTGGTCTTTTAAGTATGAGCTTGTGTGCTTGATGTGGTAAGGAAGCCATATGACAAGAGAAAATTTTAAGGTATTCTAATGTCTCTTATTGAGAGAGAATTTGAAGGTAACCTAATGATTCCTATGTTGGTTGATGTCAAAGTTTAGGTTAAGTGATCATTAAAACATGTTCGAGTACTAGTTCTTGAGTACAAGGTGTCTTGAGAATCCTAGTCTAGACCCTGTGAGAATGTGTGCATAGTGACATTTGGTGAATTAAGCAAGCACAAAATTTTGAGAGGTTATTTGGCATTATTTGATCATGAAATATAAGTGTAGATACTTTCATAAGTGTTTCAAGGTCATTTTTCAAGTTGCAAGTGCTTAACAAGCCCATTCATGGCTCTAGTAATAACACGAAGAGATATTCTGATAAGGTATGGATATGATGATTTGGTGAGATGAGTGCACACAGACATGAATATATGTATAATATTTCTCGATCATACATATGAGATATTTGATAACTCATGAGAGTCTTAGGGTGAGCCTATAGGGGTAGGATATATAGATCAAGTATGCAACTCGACTACTTCAAGACTTTCCCTAGCCTAATGAGGTAGCATGATTTGTTTTCAAGATAGATGGATGATGTACTATAGTATTTAATCATGTATGAGGTTGTTTGAGTATGTGAGAGTGGTGGAGAGTGCATGGAAAGAGGCATGAAAGTCAATTTTTAGGCTTAATATGGTTTGCAAGCCAAGGTCTAAGTGCGCAAAGAGAGAGAGTGTGTAGCCTAATGGGATATCAGGATCAATTTTCAAGGCAAGTGTGAGTAAGAGAGCATTTACAAAAGTGAGTCAAATTTTTTTAAACATGTTTATGAAGTTTCAGGTCAAATTTTAAAGGATAAGGCATAAAAATGTGTTCTAAAGTCTCTTGAGTGCACAAAATGAAGGGTTCTCTACTCAAGAAGGTTCTTTTTATGCTCATTAGCTTGTCAAACCTATGTATTGGAAACTAAGATATTAATAGTATATGGGGAATTTTTATATCTCAAAATTATATTCATTTATTTTTGGATTGAAGGTTTATGCTTTATGAAAGATTATTAAGAATGGAAATAGGTTTAAACCCTCTTAAAACTCTAATAAGGTTTTGATTCTAAAGGTGTTGATCAAAAGTATCCAAAATTGATTGGTATTCTCAGATAAGATGTTTTAGGTTATATTCAACTCTCCTAGGCACCTCCAGGTGTGATTGAATTTTCAGGTGTGTGAGTAGATCCTATAAGAAAGTGCACATATTTTAGAGATTTATTGTAGCAGTCAAAGTTGACCAAGTCAAATTTTTCAAATAGATGGAAGATGAAACTTGAGACTCATATTTCATGCCCATAAATTTTTTTTGACAAGTTATATCCCTCAAGAGTTATAAACTAGTCATCCAAGTTAGCCAATCACTAACAGACCTAATGATGCAAATAGTGAGAAATCCAAGTAATAGTGAGAAGATGATTTGGGATGTATTTTCATGAAATAGTGATGAAACCAAATGCAAGGATATATTTTTAGGGATTTTAAGACATGATCATATTTTGTAAAATTTTTTGAGAACACTAAATATAGTAAAAATTTGTAAACAAGTTGACTTGTTTGCCTCAGTGAGGTTTGTGTACAGTGAGGTCATAAGATTGGTTTACAAGAGTAGTATTTAAAATTTGAATATATTTATTTTATATCTAATAATTTTATAATGCTCTCATAGGATCATCTAAATATCATAATTCATTGAAGATGTCTACATAGGTGTTGAAGGTCATTATCATCATGATTGTGTTTTAAGGTAAACTAACAGTTCTAGATAAGTAAGTTACAATGATGAGATTGAGGCTCTATGCCCTAAGTTGAAATATCTAATAAATATGGTTTTTTTATTTATGATTTTAAATTATTTATCATGATTTTTTAAATCTTTTAAGTCAATTAAATTGGTTGCAATGTTGAATCCAAAATGGCTTGTCTGGTTCTAGTTTGACTGTGTGTAGTGAGATTAAAAGATTGGTCTGCAAAACTAATATTTGACATTAGACCTTGTATTTTTTGTATTTAATAGTGGTATATAGATGTCAAAAAAAAAATTAAAAGTAGAAGTGATCATTTTAAATGCTATTTTAGGTGTTAAAGATCAAGTTGTTCATAATTGGATTTTGAAGTGTTCTGGGAATTCTAAGTGGGATATTTACAAAGAACTATTTGAGTCCTTTTGCCTTGAGTTATGAAGCCTAAATATCATGGTGATGGTACTAAGGTCATGAATTTTATATTCATATTATTTATTTTCATGGTTATGTGACTAAATTTTATACATGCTTGAGTTTTGTTTGGTAGAATTTATATAGGTTCACAGGACTAATTGTGAATAGTGCTACAAAGTGTGCTTCAAGTCGTGGTTGGAGCCACAAAGTGTCATGGACCTAATATGAGATTATAAAAGGTATATTTGAGTGGAATATGAATTTTTTCTATCATTTTTGGGATTTAAATGTATTTTAATGAGATCAAAGGGTAACATGTGCTCATGAAGGCTTAATTAAATTAAGTCTCCTTAAATCCTAAAAGAGGTTTTGGTATTTCAAGTTATAGATAATCTATCATAATGATTGATTCATGTATAAAACATGTTACAAGACTTATTGAAATTGTATTCCAAGTTTTAAAGTATATATAGATGACCAAGAGGTATATGAACAAGGAATGGTATATATACAAGGTAGATTATGGCCTATTTGGATGTGTAGAAGATGCGAATAAAATAATAGATTGGTAAGTAGAAGAAGGTATGTTAGACCATATAAAGAGTGTATACAAACTATGATGAATATTTAATATAGGTTATGCATATGAGGATCAAGTTCATGTGACCTAATCAGTTTTGAAGAGACATAATTGAACAAATAGACATAGAAAGCAGTTTGAAAGGAATAAGAGTGTGAAGAGCTGAAGAGGTGGTAATCATTAGTTGGTTGAGAAATTAGGTGTTATAAAGGTGGAAAAATAAATAATGTGACTAAGTTGGAATTGATTCATCTATGGGGTTGGTACCTCCTTGCAAGTTGGTGCTTGTTAAAGCTTAATTGAGTTGGTGCTTAGCTAGTTGGGGTTGGTGCTCTATGTGAAGTTGGTGATTCACTAAATTGTGATATTTTAAATTATAGGACTATAGTCCATTTTAAAGTATTAGTGAGTTTTATTCACCTTGAAGGTTTTTCACATATATGATATTTTATCTTATGTAACCTTGTTTCATGATTGTATGGGTGATTGTTTATGCATTACTTGATCTATATGTTGATGTGATGGTTCATGAATGCTAAAGAAGAATTGAAATAAACATTTAAAAAATTGATTCACCTCCATCCCTCTCAGTCATTGTACTTTCAATATTTGGTAACAAATAAGGTCCTTTGAAGTAGGCTTAACATCCTAAATAAGATCCTACAAGTAAGGATAGCTAGTCAACAAGCTCAAGGTGGTTTCTATATTAGTACTGTTCCATTATTCAATAGGACTAATTATAATTTTTAAAGAATTAGAATGAGGTAATATTTAATGTAAATGGGCCATGACATATGTTAGTTTTGGTTGGAGACACTCCACCTCATACACCACCAACTGATGCAGCAGATAAGAAGGAAAGTGAGAGCACTTTCAAGGCAATGAATGCCATTCTCTATGGCCTATTAGATGTAGAGTTCATGAAATTGATGCACTATTATTCAACCAAGGTGATATGGGATAAATTAAAAACTATATATGAAGGAGACACCAAGGTGAAGATGGCCAAGTTAAAATTTCACTAGAGATAATTTGAAAGTCTGAAGATGAATAAAGATGAAACCATTGCATCTTACATGTTAAAGGTTGATGAAGTTGTCAATGTCATTAAAGGATTAGGAGAAGAAGTGAAAGAATCTATAGTTGTTCAAAAGCTATTGATATCACTAACTCCTAAGTTTGATTTTAAGTTATATGCATTAAAAGAGATGCAATATTTAGACAAGCTAGAGATGGGTGGGATTTATGGCATCTCAACTATCTATGAGATGATAACAAATGAAGGAAGGCCTCCCAAGAAGGTACTAGCATTCAAATCTAATAAGACATTAAAATACAAGAAGTTTGAAGATGAGGTATGTTTATATGTTGATGATGATGAACTGATAGCCATGTTTTCTAAAAAATTAAGGTTTAGATCTAGTAAGTACAAGGGTAAGTTGCCTCTCAAATGTTTTAAATATGGTAAGATTGGTCACTTTGCATCTAATTGTCCTAATAAGGATAAGATTGGGCATGATGAAGATCATGATTAACATCATGGAGATCATAAAAAGGTCTATAATCCTGAGAATAACAAAAAATATTTTAGGAAGTATGAAGGTAGGAAAGGGTAATTCAGGAAGAGATACTTCTATATCAAAAAAAAATAACTTATCTGACATAAGTAACACAAACACATCTGATAGTGATGATGATAGTAATGAACATGAACATGACAATAAAAATTTATTCATGGTTATTGATATATATAATGAGGGTTTCTCAAAAGGAAAAGACCTTATGGATAATGAAGAATCAGATGAAGAAGAAACTTAAGTAAACCTTGATGTTGAATTAGTGAGAGCCCTAGAGGAGTTGAAGTTTCAAATAAGAAAGAATCACAAACTAAGATCATTAGTTAATGACTATGAAGAGTATATTGATTTATTTAAAGAGAGACTCAGTAACACATCCAAGAAGTATAATGATATCATCAATCAAATTGAAGCACAGATGGAGAGTCACTGCTAGCTTAAGAGGTAAAGAGGAAGATTACACCAGGTATGAAACTAAAATGGAATCCTTGAAAGCTGAGTTGGATAAAGCATCTAGTAATTTGAATATCTTTTTTAAGTTTGAAAGGAGTACTAATGTTATAGATTACATCTTTTGTAGTCATAAATTTTCAAGTACTAAAATGGGTCTTTGTTTAAAAGAATACCAAAAGGAGGCAACTCAAATCAAGAGAAAGATAATGAAGATAAGAAGGTCAACATGAAAAGACCAATTAGATAGCCTAATGCTATAAGGTATGCTAATTCATTCAATGGTTATTATGTTATGTGAAATCTATTTATTAATAGATCAAAAGAGTGTAGAAGACCCTCTAAGAATGAATATGTATGGGATTATGAAAGGAATCATCAGTCAAGAGGTATGTACAAGGTTGTTTACTACAATTATCATAATATAAGACACATCTCAAAATTTTGTTCTAATATAGGTAGAGGGTCATCAAGTCAAAACAAGAGTTTGGAAGCCCCTATAATTCAAAATAGAAGGAAATTAAATGTGTGAAAACCAAATATAGTAAAGGTGAGTCATGATCAATCTACAAGCCCAAGTGGACTACTTGTTATGGTATAACATACTTTAGATGTGAAATCAAGTTAGGAATTCTATTATCAACTCATATTGCTGATCAAATAATTAATGAAAAGGTCAAGCCTAAGGTGTCAATCAAGCCTAAAAGGGTCTTAAATGATATTTAGTCTAATGAGAAGATAGAGATCCAGGAGTCTCCTAATCTTGTGTTGTTTTAGTGCTCTTTAGAAATAGGTGACTCTATTAGGCTTCATAGAGACACCTTTCAGTTCGCAAAAGCATGATGGATGTTTATTTTAAGGGTGAGATATTTAGGTTGTTCATAAGATCCAAGTGTAGTTTTTGACAAGCATAGAAGATTTTTTGAGTATAGTTGCCAAAGAAGGATTATGAGTGGTTCCAAAGGATATAATATGTATGACCCTTTATCATTAATTTCAAAGGGGGAGAAAAGTACAATAAGGAAGATTGAACAAATTAGGGGATATGAGAGTGATTAGATTGAATAATTTTTTACCATTGATGACAAAGTAAGAGTTTGTTGAGAAATGTTGTCATTGATGTCAATGTTGATGTCATTAAGTGGCTTTGAGGTATGAGCTTGTGTGCTTGATGTGACAAAGAATCCATGTGACAAGAGATAAATTTAAGGAAACCTAATTTCTCTCTATTGAGAGATAATTTAAAGGTAACCTAATGATTCCTATGTTGGTCAATGTCAAGGTTCAAGTCAAGTGATTATCAAAGCATGTTTAAGCACTAGTTCTTCAGTATATGGTGTCTTGAGAATCCTAGTCTAGACCCTATGAGAAGGTGTGCATAGTGAAGTTTCTTGAATTAAGTAAGCACAATATTGTGAGAGGTTGTTTGGAATTTTTTTATCATGCAAGAGAAGTGTATATACTTTTAAAAGTGTTTCAAGGTCAGTTGTCAAGTTTCAAGTGCTTAACAAGCCTAGTCATGACACTAGTAATAGCATGAGGAGACATTATGATAAGGTATGGATACGATGGCTAGGTTAGATGAGTGCACATAGACATAAATTTATGTGTAAGTTTGATTGAGAATGCATGTGAGGTATTGGTTCACTCATGAGAGTCTTAGGGTGAGCCTACAGGGGTAGGATCTATAGATCAAGTATGGAACTAGACCACTTTTAGACCTTGCCTGGCCTAATGAGGCATCATGATCTATTGCCAAGATATATGAATGATGTATGATAGTGTTTAATCATTTATGAGTTTTATTGAGTATGTAAGAGTTGTGGAGAGTGCATGGAAAGAGGCATGAAGGTTAGTTTTAAGGCATAATGTGGTTTGCAAGTAAAGGTGTAAGCAAGCAAAGAGAGAAAGTGTGGCCTAATGGGGTATCAGGATCATTTTTCAAGGCAAGTGTGACTAGGAGAGAATTTACAAAGATAAGTCAAGTATTTTTTAGCATGTTCATGATGTTTGAGGTCAAAATTTGAAGGAAAAGGTATGAAATTGTGTTATAAGATCTCTCAAGTGCACAGAATGAAGGGTTCTCTACCTGAGAAGGTTTTTTTTGTGCTCATCAAACCTCTAATTAAGAACCTAATCTATGCATGATATATGGATAAGGGTCATAGCTTAAAATTATAAGTATTTTTTTTGGATTAAAGAGCTATGCTTTATGAATGATTGTTAAGAATGGAAAAAGGTTTAAACCCTCTTAGAACTCTAATAAGAACCCAATATTAAGTATCTTGATCAAAAGTGCCCAGAATGGATTGGTATGCTTAGATAAGCTATTATATGGTATATTAAACTCTCCCAAAAACCTTCATGTATCTAACAAAGTGTGTGATCTTATCAGATAGAGATCAATAGCATGCATGAAGTCAATTTGTCAAAGGTTCCTGATATTACATGTGTTAGTGACATGTGTCTCAATCTTGATGATTTGATAGAAGATCAATGACATGAGAGTGTTCATACATATTGAGATAGGAAAAGTGCAATGAGTCAAATAGTCAATGTGCACAAATGGCATAAAGAGTTGCCAAGTGACATGATAATGAAAGTGAGGATATAAGATCAATTGTGAGTGATTGCAAGTTAAACTCATGAGACTTTTGAGGAGATAAGTGGTGTGTATTTGTTAAAAGTTGTTAAGGGACATGAGATGATGAAAAAGTGTCCAATTTTTAGTATTTACATATTGATCTTTAGAATTTAAATATTCAAATTTGTGAAGGAAAACTAGTCTATAGTTTTTGAGATATATCTTTTGATCTAGAATGAATTTTATGGTGGTGTAAAAAGAAAAGTTGAAGAGGACTTCAAGGTGCATCTAGAAATTTTTATTAGAAGGTTTGAATGTTTTTAAAGGTGTATATATGGATATTAAAAGTTGTCTTTATGTTTTTTCATAGTGGTTGTATGTATAGAATAATGTTTGAGTAATTTATGCTTTAGTAGAAGAGTTTTTTGGTGGGAGTAATCACCTAAAGATGTCTTAGAGGTCATATGAGTGGACCCATGTATTTTAAAGTTATCTTGTGTTCCTTGTTTTCTTGATGAAGTGATAAATGGATAATAGGTCTCCATGAGACATATAAGGTCTACTAAGGCCTAATTGAATGGTATAACTACTTAAGTGTGACCCACGGATCCTATGGCTGACCTGTGAGGATAGTATTGAGCTATGTGTTAGCATAATAGAAGTCTTAAGGGTTAAGGAAAGTATTATGGCTGACCTATAAGTTGATATTAATGAAGACTCTATAAAGAGTGGAGACCAAGGAAATGATTTCTAGACTTGATATGGATGAATTTAGAGAGCAGAAGATAGAGATGAAGGAAAGAGATCAGAGGGAGTGTGTTCAGTGTATGGACTGAAGTAAAAAGTAGGATGGATATGAGAAAAGAAGCCTAAATTGATCAAAAAGGGGTGTTTAGATTCATTGCTTATATGAGAAAGTTTGAGTGTGTGTGATGAGTTAAAAGAGAGGTTTTGTACATTGTTTCTCCAATCGGATTGAAATGTAATTTTATTTCTAGAGTTGTTGATTTCATAGGGTATTGTGTGGGTACTCAACATCTGGAACAAGTGGGTGCTTTCTCATACTTAGGGTTGGGTGTTCCTTGTGAAATGGGTGCTTCACTAAAAGGTTTATGTTGGGAATATGAAACACCGAAAGCACACAATTGATTACCAAATACAAGCAACTTAATATGCGGAAATAACCAAAATCAACAAGTAACTAGAATCCAAAAATAACACATGATATGAGAGACAATACACAACTTGTATTAAAACTCTTGCAGAAAAGAATAAAATAAAGAAGATGCCACTTCTTCTCCACCACCTCTTCAGAGGCTTCCCACACCTCAAGTGAACAGTACTTCTTTCCTCAAAGCTCTCTCTCTTAGGTCCCAACACCCAACTCACACACTGAATTGGTGTTCACCTTATACCTGTGCTCCACGCACTCCACAAGTGCTCCACGCACTCCACAAGTACTCAAATGTACTTCAAATAGATCTCCCCTGAACCTGCAACAACTTGCACCTCAATAGACCTTACTTATGGAATGATCTTCCTTGCCTTCCTCTATGCTCTGAGTACACACCTGTACTCCAAGTAGATCTCTCCTGATACTGCTCCCTGTTGTGTTGCTATCCTATCTGATCTTCCACCTACAGACCAAGCTGGTTCTGCACACCTGTGAACCTTGACCTTGCACGCACACACACCTGCATATCAATGATCTTACTTACCATGTAGATCTCCTATAGAAGCCATGCTCACCTGATGACCAAGATCATACACTCCTAAAGAACCCTGCTGATTCTCCAATCTAGCACCCACCTTGGTACTGTGGCACTAGGAGGAACACACCATTGCTCACCTCACACACAGAAGGAGCTTATAACAATGCTCTCTTACTCACTAGCACAAGTTTACAATACAACCATGAGTCTATTATATAGATCTCATCCAAACAATAATTAGACATCTAATACAATAATTAGATCCATGGCTCTCAGTCTAAAATTAGCTCTAAGCATGCAAACACTTGGTTCGTCAACCAACTGCCCATAATATACTCACAGTCAAACCACACAAGTGACCAACATCGGTCCCTATCTGCCTGGGGGTCGCCGACGTCGGCCGATCTCTTACTGACATCAGTTGTTCTCCTGCCTTATCCTGTCGATGTCGGTTGGCCTGACCGACGTCGGTGTCTATGACACTTCAGCAACTCCTCCAATGGCCTTCTCCATGTCTGCATCAGTGAAGCTTTTAGCTCCACAACCTAACAATCTCCCACTTGGAGATAAACAGTTGCACTATACCTGTACTTGTACCCCATCTAATCTATTTCCTAGTCTGTATCCCTCTTCAAGCTCAATCCTGAAGACAACCCACCACACAACTTGTGGTGTACCTCTTGTCATTCGAGTACCCTGCCGCATCTGCATCTACAAAACCATGTAGTGAAGTCCTGACCCTAAATAGCATGAATCCCTACTACTGGTCCCTCTCAAGTACCTGAGAACTCACTTCTCTGAATTGGCTCCCAACTCTCTGACAACACCCACTGCTTGGGCAAACTCAGGTCTATACTAGACCTAATGTGATTTCAGACACTAAACTATCTAGCCCTTGGTGTGCTCTGATTATGCATCCTGTGTCTCACCAACACCTGATTCACATCAGCTCCCACTAGAAATAAAATCAACCTGTGATCTCCCATGTCTCCCATGCTGAAGAATTTCGCTGCTCCAAATTCTTCATAGCAAACAACTAAACTAATCTTACCCTTAGCTCAGCAAACCCCTATATGTACAAACCTGCTAGCAAACATACAATCCACATACAGCAACAAAATGATGTCATGACTCATCATCCCCCTGGTAAGGCAAACCACAGTAGTTACCTGACATTGATTGAAGCCATGCTTCATCCTCCACCTGTCAAAACCTGTACCACTGTCCTGCAGCTCCTCAAGACCATATACCTGGCCTTCCGTCTCACGTGTCCATTCTCTCTATTCTTCAACTAAGGAATCCATTCATCTCGCAGTGCTAACATACCGGCTGGCAACCCTACCAAATCTCCCGTTTGGTTTTGCATCATATTCCTGCCATGCTCCCACTGTTTCCTGGATCCTTCCTACTCTGCAGTAAGCAATGAGTGTAAAGAAGAGGAACAACAAATTTGAGGCTTACTTACGTCTTCAGTCCTCTGTATGGGTGTTTGAGACTTATTGACAGCGTGTTGTCCACCCAAAATTCGTTGCAGTGACCGATCTCGATCACCACACAGTCTGCATCTGACCGACGTCAGTTCCTACGCCTATCTTGACTACCAACCCTGCCAACATTGGTGTCTTCCTTCTGCCGACGCCGGTCCTCGTGACCGACATCGGTCTTACCTACTATTGATGTTAGTTTTCATGCCGACGCCGGTACCTGTGTTTTCCTTTGAGTGATGACTTTTTACCCGCGAGCTCCTTTGAATCAATCCCCATGTCCAAACTGCCCTGCTTAGAAGTATCCAACCCCATCCACTGGTCTCTATCTGCCATCTCCTCCAAGAACACCAAGGCTTTCCAGTTCTTAAGCCTATCAAATATATCTATCTTCCGCTTAAGAACATGCATCTCCTTCCTGCTCATGTGACCAAGCCTACGAAGCCACGTCTCTGCAATAAAAAAAAGAATCAGTAATATAAACAAGTAGATAAAGAATACCTATTTTCTTACCACCAGCTAATTCAAGTGCATCCGTTGTGAGAGTTCTCGTGCATCTCTCATCACCCAACTCTTTTAAAGAAATTAGCCACATCTCCAAACCTGGGACCTGCATGACCTCCTTCAACACCCATGTGTTGGCTGCCTGCAATTTCAGCTTCACTTCCCCTTTGCTAATTCTTTGGCAAGGCTCACCAACTCCTCTACCTGGGGCTGCATGGAAAGAGGCAACCGAATCTATAAGACAAGATTCAACTTTATCCAAGAAACCTCTCAGAGCATCCTGTGCCACATCCCCTGCAACATCTGCTTCTTCAGTTCCTTCTTGCTGATCTTCCACAAACCAACAATTTTCTTTTAAATGCTCTTTCTTTCCATCAGACCATAAGTAGCCATCTGTGCTTTTTAACTCTTCCATTCTTAGCTTACTTTGATCTGCCATTGCTCTACTCCCACTCAATCAGAAACTCCTGAGAGTGACCTGTAACCAAACACAAAACCGCTTCCTGCAACCTTAGCTCTGATACCACGTGTTGGGAATATGAAACACCGGAAGCACACAATTGATTACCAAATACAAGCAACTTAATATGCGGAAATAACCAAAATCAACAAGTAACTAGAATCCAGAAATAACACATGATATGAGAGACAATACACAACTTGTATTAAAACTCTTGCAGAAAAGAATACAATAAAGAAGATGCCAGTTCTTCTCCACCACCTCTTCAAAGGCTTCCCACACCTCAAGTGAACAGTACTTCTTTCCTCAAAGCTCTCTCTCTTAGGTCCCAACACCCAACTCACACACTAAGTTGGTGTTCACCTTATACATGTGCTCCACGCACTCCACAAGTGCTCCATGCACTCCACAAGTACTCAAACGTACTTCAAGTAGATTTCCCCTAAACCTAAAACAACCTGCACCTCAATAGACCTTACTTATGGAAGGATCTTCCTTGCCTTCCTCTATGCTCTGAGTACACACCTGTACTCCAAGTAGATCTCTCCTGATACTGCTCCTTGTTGTGTTGCTGTCCTATCTGATCTTCCACCTACAGACCAAGCTGGTTCTGCACACCTGTGAACCTTGACCTTGCACACACACACACCTGCATATCAATGATCTTACTTACCATTTATATCTCCTATAGAAGCCATGCTCACCTGATGACCAAGATCATACACTCTTGAAGAACCCTGCTGATTCTCCAATCCAACACCCACCTTGGTACTGTGGCACTAGGAGGAACACACCATTTCTCACCTCACACACAAAAGGAGCTTATAACAATGCTCTCTTACTCACTAGCACAAGTTTACAATACAACCATGAGTCTATTATATAGATCTCATCCAAACAATAATTAGACATCTAATACAATAATTAGATCCACAGCTCTCAGTCTAAAATTAGCTCTAAGCATGCAAACACTTGGTTCATCAACCAACTACCCGTAATATACTCACAGTCAAACCACACAGGTGATCGACATCGGTCCCTGTCCGCCTGGGGGTCGCTGATGCCGGTCGATCTCTTACCGACGTCGGTTGCTTTCCTGCCTTATCCTGCCGACGTTGGTTGGCCTAATCGACGCCGGTGTCTGTGACACTTCAGCAACTCCTCCAATTGCCTTCTCCATGTCTGCATCAGTGAAGCTTTTAGCTCCACAACCTAACAGTTTCATGTTTGTGATCATCTTATAGGACAAGTAGTTCATGTGTTTGCAAGCTTGAGAGTGCGTTTTATTCCCCAAGATGGTTTCCTGTGTAGATCTTGTGTTATGAGTGTTATCCTACATCATCTTTCTTATTAATTTTTATGCACATCTTGTATGATTTTTATGAATGATTGTGATTATTAATTAATAGTTTGAAAGGATTAAAATTGAATTTATACCTTGCATTACTGATTCACCCCCACCCTCAGGGATTATACCTCCAATAATTTTTAGAATATTGTGCATGTTTTTAAGCATGATGAACTCTAGGGATCTTTGGAATAAATCATGGAGTTTATGAGCTCTATGTTTGTGTTCTATGTGAATCAACTTTAGTGGCTTGTAATATCAATCTGGTAAATGAAGGAATAGAGAGAGGCTCTTGATAATTTATGAAAAATCTTTGTTTAAGTGTCCTTTCAATGATAAGAATTTATTGAAAGATTAGACAATCACTTTTGAAATTCCTAAGTAGATTAAACCCTTTAAGGTTTCTCAACTGAAATACAATGTGTAAGTAATATAAATTATTTTTTAAGGGGGTATTCCAGTGGGAAACCCTAGATTGTGATGACCTCATATATATATATATATATATATATATATATATATATATATATATATATATATATATATATATATATATATATATATATAAACATTTGTGCACTCTAGAATGAGATAATTGAATATATTGAATCTATGGAATATATGGATGCCCCAATAACACTCAAAGATGTATGCACTAAGTACAACCATGAACTTGGTGTCTACGTGTTGCACCAACCTACATTGTTTGTGTAATATCACTGATATAACTCTAAATGTGACTAGTTAATCCATGATGAATGTGGTATTAGGAACCATATCTTTGTTTCTGTATCCAAGAGGATATATAAGTGTGATATAAAACATATTCAGAATTGAAACTTTATCAAACATGACACTCTATATAGGTTGATGGTCAATATGATCCTTAATAAACAAAGAGTGGAAATACAAATCATCATCGACTATCACATGCTCTAAAAATGTAATAATTGGTATAGGTGGTACTAAAATATGATAAGTACCAATAATACCACTAAGAGTAGGTTGTGCCTCTATATGAGAATAATATGAAAATGATGGAGGGTGTGCATTGTATTCATAATGCACTCCTGGTGTGTCTACTATCTTAATAGTTGTATTCTTATGAAAAATATCAATGAATTTTTACATTACCTTGATTTCACTTTCATGTTCATTTGAAATGTACATACATGTAACTACATCAATGATGTTTGCATATATAAAATATTAAATGTTGTGCCTTAAATTAAATCACATGTTAGTAGTGTGCGCTAGTGATCTATGGAAATCACAAAAGGTATCTTGGTAAAATCCATTTGGTAGAGGCTTACTCACATCAACCTATTTATTGGGAGGGAGAGATATGAGATTGTAATCCACTAGTGTTTTGAGTGACTTATATGGAACTTTTGGTAAATTGGTGAACTATCTCCTTGAAGAAGTTGATAGTAAAAATCACAAAGTCAGTTCTAAAACTAAATTTATTATTGCATTTTGATCATTCATCTGTCATTTGGTATCACCTTTTATGGTGTCTTACATTATGTTCTTTCCTAAGATTCTAAAATAGAGTTGGTTTCATATTTTAACTTATTCATTTATTAATTTGACATCTCTTTACTTTACTATCTAACACAACTATGTGAATGAAAGAAACTTCTTAAACATGATGGAATCATTAGGTGTGTAAGCAAGTTCTTGAATATTTCATAAATTTAATTATTTACCATTTGATTTTTCATCTTAGATAACATGATATTATATTTAAGGCACATCCTATGATAATCTCATTGGATCCTTGTTTGAGCTATACAATCTGAGTGTATGATATATTCTCACTAATATTGATTGAAAAATGTACAAGAAATAAATAATACAAATGGTTGAATGCATGCACTAACTGATATGGTATATCATAGAACCATCTTATTGCATCATATTTTATAATTATTATAAATAAATTAGTCAATAACCAATCATTGGACATATAGTCAAAGTATGTTGCATGAAATATTCTCAAGTGTTGCTTGGGGTCACCTTTTCCATCATATAGTGTAATATTGGGTGTCATAAAAGATGATCTAATGATATGTGTTGTGCTAATGTAATGTGAAATAAAGTGTGAAAATCAAGCCCATAATTTAATTTCAAATCACCTTGTTCTAAATAAAAGAGCTGGTTCATATTTACATGAGAAAAAGAGCCAAAAACACAAAAAATTTCAACATAATAATATTCTACTTTGTATTTCTTCTGTTGCATATTAAATCATATGAACACATTACGTATATATGGAATGTCTACCATGTATATAGGTAAATCCATATCCCTTCAATTTCTCAACTAATAACCACCAATCTCCTAAACATATATGTGACAATATAATATTTTACCATATTATCCATATGGTTACACATAAACCTAATAACAAATCTGTTAGCGTTATCTAATAATAATGTTTCACACTATACCTCAATATTCACCCCCTTGCGAACATTATTAATCCTATCTACACCCTCTTAGTGTGAGCATGGGTAAATTATACGTCTTCAAAAATTGGCATGAATATAATCGTATGCCAACACATACTTTTAGGTCTGTATACTACTGATATGATCTTTCTACACATGACCACTAATATGTGAAGGAAAGCATCCCACATTTAATTTGTGTGACCTTAATAAATGTGTCATTGGGGGTCATCTCCATAAAGAAGTAAGGCAGTCGTGGGATCTCTACAATTATCTGCCCTCTTATACAATTGTTTACCACATTCCATTATATCCATGCTCTCCCTTTTCTCCAAATATCAGAGGATGTATGAAAAAGTAAAGGAATAAAAACACATAAATATAAAATATAAAATCACACCACACATGTGAACAATAATTCTCTTCTATTCTTATATAAACACACACACACACACACACACACAAGTCACCAAATCATTTTGGGCCCCATCATTGGTGACTGATTAGAGGATTTGGAGACCTCCTTCCTCCATGTATCCTCCAACCTCTAGTAGAAGAAGTTAATTACTCAGTTAATGAATTTAGCATGTGCTCCAATGATTCTTATAGGTTCTATATTAGTTGTTTTCATAGAAATTGGAACCCCCTTCATAATCGGATGTCACATACAATCAAAAATAATTCTATGAGGTTATTTTTTTTTTTTTTTAATAATTTTGAATCTATATGGAAACATGACAAAATGACTTTATAAAAATTAACTATGATTTTTGACACATTTGTGACATTAAAAATGACTCTTTTGACATATTAAATTGACATATTGGACTTGAATCAAATATTTTGAATTTTTAACTTTTGATGACTCCAATGACTCAACATTCTTTAACTCTCGACTCATTTATTTTTATTTACTATTTTTTTTAACAATGGATTTAAAAAAATGGACACTTCAAATTTCTGATAAAATACCAAAAGACTTTTGAAACTTTTTAAACCTATGACTATAATATAACTTTTTAAAAATCCAAAGACTAAAAGTGTATAAACTCACAACTTAGACTCAGACCAAAATATAAATGAATTTATTATTTTTAAATGACTTATGACATGGACCAATATATTAAACTCTGAGAAATAAATGAAATCAACAACTTACAAAAATTAAGCAAAGTAAAATAAAGACTGCTAAAAACAAATGACTATGTAAACTAACTGACACATATCATAACTTAAATACTAACTTTTTGAATTTGTTTTGATCTTCAAGGCATGAAATAATGAAATTGAGGGTGAGATCGAAGATGATTTGGAATGATTGACTAAACAAATCTACAAAATTAATGATGGCAATGCTGACTTGATAGATAAATTGAGAAATGAGCTTGAGATGAGGTGAATTAGTCATAGCTTGAAGAAATGACAAACAAACTTCCCATAGGTGCCTTGAAAATACCAGTGTCACTGCACATATCATTTAAAGATTAGATTTGGTGACACCATAGTTTGGACATCTTTACATTATACATGCATAGCTATGCATAGGTCTACAAAATTATTTACCACAAGTTGAGGCTTGAAACCAATCAATAGAAGGTGCTCTATGTTATTTGACAAAAAAACTATTCATAGTTAATGTAATTGGAGGATTTATCATATTTAATTCAATATATGTCATATATCCTTCCATGTTGAAGACTTAAATTCCTTAGGTCCAGTTGATGAAGAGGTTCTTATTTTATCTTTGGAGATCTACCACTACACCTACCACTATTTACCTTAATCCTTTCAAAATAAATGCTCACACAAAAATTTTAATTTTCTCACCTTCACATTCAATGTTCAACATGAATATAATTAGATTCATACATGGTTATATTCACCAAAAATGCATTCTTAAAAAATGTAAAAATCTAACCCATAGCTCCTGCTTTGATACCAAATAAAAGAGCTAGTTCAAATTTGTATGAGAAAAGAGCCGAAGACACATAGATAAATTTTCAACACAATAATATTTTTCTCACTATATTTATTCTAGTACATATTAAATCATATGAACACATTACATATATAAATGGAATGTCTACCCTATAAATAGGGAGATCCATAGCCATTCAATTTCTCAACTAATAACCACTAATCTCCTAAACATATATGAGACAATATAATATTTTACCGTATTATCCATACAGCTACACAAAAAACTAAAATTGAATCTATTAATGTTATCTAATAATGTTTTATGATATACCTCAATACCAAATGTAACACCTCAGTTTACAAATATTGAATCTCACACATAAGGGATTGCACATTAGGAGAAGAATACTATGTGCTAACCAAAGGTGGTGTTTCAAAGTACTGAATATGAATTGGCATATGAATATATTGAATCCCTTGGTATGCACCCATAGTTAATGGTGGTATAAAATTTGTATCTGATGATGTTAAAAAAGGTAAAGAACCCATAACAATATAATAATCAGATCTATTAGTCATGCTTAAAAATTTTATGTCCAAAAGAGTTTGTAAAATGGTATGATAATCCTGAGATTGATTATGGATTACTTCATAAAATTTATTTAAAACTTACACTTTATTAATTGGTGGTTTTCCATCATCTATAGGTGGAATTACATCTTGATTCTCAACCTAAGTGTCAATGTCATCTTGATGGTACTATTCATGCTCCAAAGTATTATCATTCACCTATATACATTTAACTTATTTATGAACATTTGAAGGTCACAATATACCCTTTTTCTTATCCATCTTATGTAACTTATCAAAATAAATATCTATATGCTCAAATTGAGTACCACTTAACCTAGCACCTCTTCTGAGAGAGGTAGAAATATATTTATTAGAGTGCATAAAATATGAAATGAAAACTTGGAATATTTATGCTATTAAATAATCTATCAAGTTTCAAAACCCCTAAGATAAACATTAGAACCAACAAAAAGGAGAGAAACCACAGAAACTTATCCTTGATGTGGTTTTTATACACACCAAGGTTTATTATGGGAAGTTCCCTAACATTTTAGGATCGATAAAATATAAACACTTCAAGGTATGAGTTTTAGGTCTTGGTTTTGAAAATAACAATGTGGTGGAATAGAGATGAGTGGAATGGTTATTTACCATGGAAGGTTTAAATATGATGGATGTCTAATTCTCAATTTAAATACTACTTCAGGTGTGTTGTTCTAAAAATCGTCAATGACAATTTTAGTTGTAAATCAAAACATCTCGATCTTTATGTTGAATAACCAAGAGAAAAGGTGAAATTTTTGAAAAGATAACAAAAAATGACAAATCTTAACTAAGTAAATGTGAAAAACATGCTTCAACATGTCCTCACACCTTACATAGTATGAGGGCTAGGATTCCTAACACTTATGCTATGTGTGATGCATGAAATCACCCCATATGCCCCAAATGGATATATCTAGACACCCATTGGCATCTCCACATCCTTGCACCATGAACATACATTGCTAAAAAACTATCCTCTATAGACATGAAGACATGGATGTAGGCACACCCATGTCAGTGTGGGTGTCAGCTATATTTTTAGAATTTATTGGACATCAGGGATATGTGCCATACAAAGTATAGGTTGGTCACTTAGATGGGATTATGGGTGGATCCTTATGAATATCAATGTATTTAGATTGGCTTGATCATGTTCCACTATATTTCTATAAAATAATCATAGGGGATGAGTAGGTTTTGATTGTGTTCATTGGCCTTTTATGCCACAACTTACAAGTCAGTCTTCTTTTTAGAGTGGCATCAGTTTTGATTTATACTAAGAGGTACAATACACTAGTTTCAATTTATTTAAAGTTTATTTGATGAATTCAAAGTCATTGCTCCATTTATTTCATCTTCCATACCCATTTGGATCAAGGGGAGTTTGTTAGGTCATTTTATGATCCAAAGTTTGTTTATTTAATTATTTATTTAGTTTATTAGGTTAGTTTTTTGGGTTAGTTGAAACCTATTAGTTCCAAAGTTTGTTTATTTAATTATTTATTTAGTTTATTAGGTTATTTTTTTGGATTAATTGAAACTTATTATTTGGTTTATTTATAACCAACTTGAGTAAGATTTTTAAATATTATGTATGTACAAAAATAATTGAAGATCTACATTGAATAGATTTTGAGATTATTTCTTTTGATACTTGGTGCTATCAGAATGTCTTGATCAAGGGAAATAATAAGGAAAAACCTATGAATAAACTCTTTAAATTTGTGGGAATAAAGTGTCAAAGAAAATTGTAATGATTCAATCCTCTCCTACCCCCTTGGTTATCCCTCCCTTCTTCTCACTAGTTCAACACAACATGCATCTTTAAAATAAGTTGATGTGGCCCTTCCTTCATCACCTTCAGTTTATCCAAGTATTCTTACCTTCATAGAATATACTCCTCCAAGGTATCCCACACCTCCTCCAATTGGAACCCAAATGACTCCTTTCACTATTGTGTCCTTCCAATAAATGTATCTAACACTCAATAAAACAAAGAGGGTGGTGGAAAGAAATATCTCCAACTTCAACACAGTCATTGATCTCCTCAACACTTCTCCTCCCAAGAAGGCTAATACTAATTTCATATTTGTGTCATATCCTTCTAGTGCTGAATTTGTTGAAATTTTAGAACACACTATGGATAATCATGTCTTACAAATGAATATGAGTGACTATACTATCAATAGAATATCACTCAAAAAAGAAACTAGGGAAAATGGCATTCATAAATTGAGGGAGACTACTAATATAATAATAAAAAGCTTATAAAAAGATGAGCTCATCCAAGAATGAATTCAAGAGTAGATCAAATAGTTGGTAGGGTATGTCAACTACCTTATCCATCTTATTGACATTCCTATGGCACCTTAGGTTGACAGTCCTTCTCAAGTATTGAGTATAAGCAAGTAATCCATTTTGAAAATCGATAAATACAATTCATTTTTTTAAAATTTGGAGGATTGGGTGGATGAAGTGTCGATCAGTCTAATGAAATTCATTGAGAAGGTGATGAATTTTTACTTAACTATTGACAAAGAAGTAATTGATATAAATCAACAAATCAAAGATCACACAAGCAAGCTACGTAATATTAGATAACATAAAATAAGATGTTCATGAAATGATTGAAACTGATATAGATGTAATGGTCAAATTTGAGATCGTCGATAATCTATAAGATGAGACTTATTTCAAAGGGTATGAATTTATACTCCAAAATATTGAGGTTATAAGATGGGTAATAAAATAATTAAAGTAATATAATACTATTGCAAAGGAAAAGTAGAATATGATTTCTTATAACTTAGATGAGATTCATTGCAACATGTTTTAGGAATTTGCAATCACTTTTCAGACTATTGATGAAGTGAAAGAACAATTCATAAATGTTATAAAAAAATTATTCTTCAAATAATGTTCTTTCAATATAGCTTTCATGTCTATAATCAATGAGATCCATGTATCAATCAAAGAAATTAATAATTAGATAGTTGAACTAGTAGAGATACCAAATATAATGTTATTAGTCTCTAAGATATGGATTACATGAATTAAACACATAGTAGTCCTGAAAGGTTATGATGATATAGAAGCAGTAAAAAAGTTTATAAAATTCAAGGCTGCTCAAGATAAAAAAACAAGACAAAAGTTCTTCAACTGCACCAAGTTCTTTAGTACCAATCACTACACTGATAAAGGCTCCCTAGTGGAGTCTACAAATTTTCTTTTCTATTTTTATCTAACTTATATTTCATGAAATTCATAGTTTCCTTTTTGTAAAATAAAATAATTGTAGAGGCTAGAATAAGAGGAAAAATGGAATCCCAAGACACATTTTAAATGTGAAGGGTCAACACATTCCCCCTTGTTATAAATATAATAAATGGCTATTGTAAAAGGGATTTTTGATTTCCACAATTGGTGAATATTGAAGAGGAAGAAAATGGAAACTTTGTGCTCACTCTTTTGTCCATGAACCAAAGAAATACTAGAAATTTGTGTTTTTTTCCTTTAATGGGTATGTATTTATCTTATGTTAATGCATAACTCATTGTTCCAAGCACTATTTGTGTTTTATCTTCTAAAATAATTTTCTTCCTTTCAATTTGTTTCTATTATGTGGTTGAATGAAATCTACATTTGCTTGTTTGCTAATGACATTCCACTTTCTCTCTTGCTCCATTTTTTCTTTACCATTTGAATGCCACCAAACCCCTTGATTTAAATTATAAATAATTTCTATATTATAGATTAGTTTTTACTCATTTCAATAAAGAGAAACTATCCTAATAATATAAGAAAGAATATTTTTGTCTTATATTGCTCTGATATCAATATTTTAAACAAGTATAAAAAGTTTCACCAAGATTTTATGGCACCCATTTTAGGGCACATTCTGTACTTTTTGTGTAACCCACAATATTTTTGTTATAGTTGTTTATATTACCATCCATGGAAATCAAAACCCAACTATTCATCCAAACCTTGATTGGATGTAAGTGGCACAAGTAGACATTTTCTCTAATTTATGGCAAGTTTCCCATGACAAGAGGGTGGATTATTACCACTTCCAAATAGTTGTAACCATGATAGATGAAGAAAAAGAACATGTTGATTTTGCTCAAAGAATTGTTGCACTTGCCACTAGAAGAATAATGATCAAGGTAGTTGACACATCTCATTGAAATGTTTCAACATTCTAGCTAATAAAAGGTAGATAAGGTTTATCAATAAAAAGGGTATTTATTATTGTTCTTTGACCTTAAATAATAATATATTTTTAGGCTCTCTATTGAATGAATAAAAAAGGTGTAGCCTATAAGCATAACTTTGTCACTACCAAATATATTTATTCCAGGAGTAATAAAAGTTTAGAACATGGTTGTTATTGTACCATGGGGTACTCATATAAGCCCATTATATTTGGGTGCTCAAATCCATAAAATTATGAAAGGTTCAAGAAACCCAAGTTTACCAGTGATGGTAAATAACACCCTAATGAACATATAAAATCTTCTCCACTTATAATATTATTGGTTTCAAACATGAAGATGTGTCAATAAAGTTTTTTGTGGAGACATTAATCAAAGGAATTGTAGAATGGTTTCATCATCTTCCTACTACTTCCATTTTAGATTGGCAAACAATGAGGAATAAATTCAATGAAAGGTTCAAACTAATTGAAGATGAATACTCATTATCAGTCTAAATGTTTCAAATCAAGAAAGATTCTCATGAACCTATCAAAGATTTCATAGCTTGATTAAATAAACTTACATAAAATTCCAACTACTACAATGCCTATAGTGGAATTTTGGGTGTGAAGCCATTACTTACAAGACATTATTCATGAGTAATATTCAGGAGTACTATTCACTTATCACTATTCATGGTGACATAGCATGTAGGTGATGTGGTTTGTATATGTGCAGTGATGTGAAAGGATGATAATGTGGTGATGGGGCCCACAGTGGGTCCCATGTGTGATCATGAAGATGTGACAATTATGGGGTGTAACAATCCACTTGAGTACATGAGCCTTGTCCTTTGTGTGTCACATGGGCTTGTCTTAGAGGTTATGAGTGCAAGTGATGTTGTGGGATGCCATGTTTGGTGGTCCCATGAGTTACATGTGTGGAAAATCAAAAGGAGATTGGATTCCCTTTGCAGCACATGAGAAGGAAACAAGATGATTCCCATTGATGATTTGCTCTCACATATGTGTGAGATGCATTTATTGGAATCAGATGGGTGTCTTGGAATCTTTTCCAAGTAGTGGATCTACCTTCTTGACCTTATACATAGAGACATGAATATTTTACTATTTGGTCATTGTTCATCCCACTAAGTGGGATGTAGCAATTTAGAGTTCACATAGAGTGCACATAAGAGTGTTCAAGTGGGCATCATGAGATGTCATTCTCTTTGATGTAAAATAATATTAAAGCATTATGTTATCCTCTTTGTTGTTTTATCCAATTAGTGGATCATGTAATCATCCTTGTAATCTTGTGCTTGCATGATAGGAGGTTAGAGTTGAAAATCTTGTATGCCTAACTCACCTAGATGCTTAGGTTGTAAGCGTCACATGTAAGTTGGAGGTTAGAGCCTTTGAAGGTTGTTATGATTGGCTCACCTAGGTACATGGTATGGATCCTTGAGGATGAGTTTGGAGGCTTGTCAGCTCATATCATAGTTTGATATTAGTCATTGGCTCACCTTGGATGCTTTAGATATAATCATGGTGAGATAGGTGGATGTTTAGAGCTCCCTTAGATGCTATGAATGCTAGAATTGTAAGAGCTACATGTTATAGCTTGGAGGTTAGAGCATGGAAATCTTGGTTGTAATATTTGATCACTTGATTACTCAATTTGTTATCACTATAAATGTATTATTAAGAGGATCCATGTAGAAGAGAGAGTTAACGATGAATATGAAATTTGGATGTTGCCTTTGCCACATGGTTTTTACCTTACTAGTTTAGTAGGGTTTCCACATATATCTTGTATTATGGTTTGTCTCTTTTATTATATTTTTACTTTAAGTTGTATTTAATTTCTATAATTTTGATTTAATTGCACATGTAGAAATGTTTGTTTCCTAAAAAGTGGTATCAGAGCCTAGTTTAGATGGTTTTGTGCAAGTGGGAGCTATAGGTGGAGAGACCTAGATATGAATCAAAAAGAGAAGAATTTTTTTACATGGTAGGTATTTCTATCTATGGGAGATGTAGATGGAGAATGGAGGAAAGAAGCTTAAAATATTTACTAGATGGATCGACACTAACACAATGTTCCTTTTGAATAAGTAACTGCATAACTTGTGGTAGAACAAGCTAGTATCCATTTGTGTAGATGGACAGTGTGACAAGGCATGTACCTTATTGTTTCTTGGCTAGAAAAGGGGTACAAGTTGTGGGATCCTACTACCATAATGTGAGCTGAGATGATACAAAAATTCTATGTAGAGGAGGACATTCAATAAACCTAAATTTGTACCTCATGAAGTATTTGATAGATGGAGAAGAATAATTTGAGACCTGAGGTTCCATGGAAGGATAAGGTCATGTGTTTGATATGTGATAGAGTAGGTTATAGCTTGACTATATATTTAGGGCTCAAAAAATCAATATATATATAGTGATGGACTAAGTATCATAATGACTTCCCAAGAACTGAGGATGGGTACCATGTTGATCATGATGGGTAGAAATATGATACATATAGAGGAGTCATGTGGTTGAATTCTATGGTTTTATCTCTTATTGATAACTATTGTCAAGAGTGCCATGTGTACTTATTGTTGTTGGAGTAGTTGGATGCAAAATAATCATTCCTACATGGTGATATTGTATTGAGATTGAGTAGCTAGGAGGCTATGTGGATGAGGCAAAAAGTTATTGGTTTGTATAATTAAATACTATATAGGTTCCAATAGGCATTTTGATGTAGTACATGAATACCTTCATGGAGATCCAAGGTTTAGTAGAGGTTATTATTATGGATTGATGGCATGTTGGTTGCAAGCCCCAATATGATTAATATCAATGGTGAGATGGATTGGGTGACTAGGATGAGATGTAGGATAAAAATAAGGATGGATAAGCATGATGGATATAAAGCAACAAAGATCTAGTTATGTATTTGAAGATATGTAGAGAAGGTTCTGTAGTAGTTTGGCATGTGTAAGGTGAAACCAATTAGTATCCCACTTCTTACAAGTTGTAATTTATCCTTCAAAGTGTCTTAGAATAGAGGAGGAGAAAACATGGATGTCATGTGTATTGTATTCATCAAAAGTAGGAATCCCCAACAAAGCCATGGTGTGAACTATACTAGATACTTTCAAGTAGTCAGAGTAGTGAGTGGTTCATGATGGAATCCTAGACAGAGGATTAGGTCTGTGGTGAAGTGGGAGTCACTTTGGTTGTTATAAATATATAATAGGAATGCATATGTTGACAAAGTTGATTAAGGTAGAGAAGTTTTAGTAGTGTAAAAAACTTCTACTAGGCTTGTGTTTGGATTAGCAGTGAGCATTGGCATGGATAGTAGCTGAGTGGTAGCTACTTGGTAAAAGATGCAAGAGTTTGAAAGTCCTATGTATATGACTTCAAGTGAAAGATTATTGCACATAAATCCACTATTCATAAGCAATTATTCATAGTACTATTCATCAGTATTATTCACAAGCACTATTCATAGGTCACTATTCATAGTGATATGGAATGTGGGTGTGCAATGATGTGGCATGTAGGTGATGTGGCAAGATGGTGATTTGGTAGTGCGGCCCATGGTGGTTCCCAAGTGTGATCATGAGGATGTGATAAGTGTGGGTCAGAGCACTCCACTTGAGTACATGGACCTTGTACATTATGTGTCACATGGGCTTGTATTGGAGGTTACGAGTGAAAGGTCATGTTGTGGGATGGCATGTTTGGTGGTCCCATGAGTCACATGTGTGGAAAGTCAAAAGGAGATTGGATTCTATTTTGAGCACATGAGAAGGAGACAAGATGATTTTCATTGATGATTTCCTTTCACATGTATATGGGACACATTTGTTGGAGTCACATGGGTGTCTTGGAATCTTGTCTAAGTAGTGGAGCTACATTGTTGACCTTGTACATGGAGACAAGCATCTTTTACTATTTGGTCATTGTTCACTCCACTAAGTGGGATGTATCACTTTGGAGTGCACATGGGAGTAGTGAAGTGGGCATCATGAGATGCCATTCAAAGTCTTGACTTGGTAAAGTGGGGAACATGGTTCCCTATTCATCAATAGTTCTCCCCACTCAAATGGATCAAATTCATCCCTCTCTCTCTTTCTCTTTGATGTACAATGTTATTAAAGCATTATGTTATCCTCTTTGTTGTTCTATCAAATTAGTGGATCATGTGAATATCATTTCAAGATTGTGGATTTGAATGGATTGTATGCCTAACTCACCCAGATGCTTGGGTTATAAGCATCACATGCACATTAGAG
The DNA here is from genome assembly GCA_037957365.1 of Torreya grandis. Taxonomy (NCBI): domain Eukaryota; kingdom Viridiplantae; phylum Streptophyta; class Pinopsida; order Cupressales; family Taxaceae; genus Torreya; species Torreya grandis. The sequence continues at coordinate 472,512 of JARHVA010000008.1, forward strand.
GTTAGAGCCTTTGAAGGTTGTTATGCTTGGCTCACCTAGGTGAATGGTATGGATCTTTGAGGATGAGCTAAGAGGCTTTTTACCTCATCTCATGGTTGGAGGTTTATTCTTGGCTTACTTTGGATGCTTTGGATATAAGCATAGACATATAGGTTTATGCTTGGAGCTCCATTGGATGTTATGGATGTTAGCATTGTAAGATCTACATGTTGCAGCTTGGAGGTTAGAGCATGGAAATCTTGGTTGTAAGCTTTGTTCACCTGAGTGCTTGATTTGTAAGCAATGAAAAGGAGTTTTATAGAGAAGATGTGTAAAAGAGTGAGTTAATGATGAATATGAAGTGTGGATGTTGCTTTTACCTTGTGGTTTTTCCCTTGCTGGTTTAGCAAGGTTTTGATGTATTATTATCTTGTGTTATGGTGTGTCTCTCATGTTTCTATTTTTACTATAGCTTGTATTTAATTTCCAAAATTTTGATTTACTTTTACATTTAGGAATGTTTATTTCCTAACAAGTGGTATCAAATCTAGGCTTTAGATGTTGGTACCTGCACCTTGTTGATCCTAACATGGAAAACCAAAAGTATTAATTTTTGAATGCACAAGTGCCTAAACTAAGTTTATTCCTACAAAAGAATCACCCTGTAATGTTGGTAACTATAAAAACACATGCTAAAAAAATTAAAGATGACATGATCATGGCTGAGAAAATAAATAAATATTATGTCAAAATTAAAGAGCACAATTTAATAAATCCTTTGATTCAAAAATTGGCAAATGATATCTTGGTTTTGAATAAGTATATTCTTAAATCATAGAATATTCCATATAAATATGCACCTAGGAGACCATTTTTTACATATCATGGTAATGTTCACCCTAGACTACCTCTTTTGACTCCTTAACTTGTTATTCAAGTAAAACCTATTATCATTCACTACACATGCATTTTTCACACCACCAATGAGCATGATGGTTCAAAATACCCAAAAAAATTAAAGATGACATGATCATGGATGAGAAAATAAATAAATATTATTTCAAAATTAAAGAGCACAATTCAATAAATCCTTTGATTCAAAAATTGGCAAATGATATCTTGGTTTTGAATAAGTAGATTCCTCAATCATAGAATATTCCATATAAATATGCACCTAGGAGACCCTTTTTTACATATCATGGTAATGCTCACCCTATACTACCTCTTTTGACATATCATGGTAATCTTCTCATTTAAGCTAAATGAGAAGATGAAAGCTTTTTAAAAAAATAAAGAATCTAATAATCAAAAGTTGAAAGAGGACCCTAAAGTTGCATATGTTACCGAATTTGTTCTCAATAGAGGTACCCCTTTATCAAATTTACCAAAATATAAACATCCATAAAGGTTTAGTAATTCAAACTTTGTTTATGCATCTATTAATTAATAACCTAAAAGTTCTTATCTTTACATAATTGATCATATGTATAGGACTAAGGTTCATACTTCTCAAACTCAATACCTTAGGAACAACCCTAAGTAGTTGGATATACTAGTCAAGTTCATCAAAGGAGGAATTTATAATGCCTCTCCTCAAGGAGTACATATTATAATGGTCAATTTTGATTTTTAAAATAATGTATCCATTATTGCTTCAAGCAATGAAATTCTTTAGCCTTTATATGTGTCTCTATTTTTTGGTAGTTTTAGGTTGAACAACTACATAATTGATTCAAGAGCTTCTAACACTATCATTTTAACAAAATTTTCTCATGCTTTAGTATTGAAATGCACTAAAATATTTGGTCATTTTTTTAACATGGAAAAAAAGCAAGTCCCATTTATTGGATAGATAAAAGATGCCCAGATTTCCCTAGCTAATCTTCCCCAAAAGATAGTGAAAATGACCATATTGGTGGCAAACATTTCTCCCATCTATGGAATCATTTTGAATATGTCCTTCTATAGAGACCTCATAAGAGAAAAAAAATGGACTAGATGTTGATTGTGATCCTTGTGAAAGGAGTTAATGAGATTTTACTCCTAGAGTTGAAATCCAAGATCTTGGTGCAGAATTCAAAAGATCCCCAAGAAGACATCCTATATGAGGAAATAGGTCCTAGGACTTACATGATTATGGATGTTAAATATGTGCAACTTCTTGAGCTAGTGGAAGGTGACTCTAATGATATTTATACTTTAGAGTTTGATGGAAGTTGTTTGTTGACTGGTTTAGGTGTTGAAATATTGATAATTTCTTCATAGCAAGAATCATTTTCTTTCTCTTAAAAAATCCAATTTGAGTTCATAAATAATAATACTGAGTATGAAGCACTACTACTAGGATTATAGGTATAAAAATATATGAGCATCCAAAACCTCAAAGTTTAAGGCAATGTAGAATTTATCATTAAATAGGTATGATGCTAATATCAGGTAAATAATGATAGGATCAAACATTATAGAAGTAGGATCTGGTACCATATCAAAACCTTTCAAGTTTTTTCTAT
>JARHVA010000008.1:480000-607500 GCA_037957365.1 Torreya grandis
ATGTGTAGAATGTGATTTAGCACTTCTTTACATGATGCTTGGTATGAGGTACTATATCTTAACCCTCGGGTAATGAAATACATGCTAACATTACTCATGCATCTTGCATGGATCTAGTTTGACCCATGTCTATGTCACAATGTCTACTCACTATAGATGGACATGGCAGATGGGTTATCATTTGTAGATGTCAAAATGCATCTACAAGGGTAGTGAACTCACACACCCACACCAACATAGGAATAATGGATATATTGTGAGCCATTTAATATGTGTGGTTGCATCTTCACAAGCATACACTCCCACATATAGGTGTGTCATAGTTGTATTATTGATCATCCTAGGCTCACGTGTGAATAACCCCTAATAGATAGACTTTATGTGTAATGATATATATGGGCCTATATATTCCATCAAAGGATCCATTTTATTAAATTTTATTCAATATTTTTCATACTGAGGTTGAAAATTTTCCCCCATATTGTCTCCCTGTTAGAGAATCCCTGTCAAAAAATTTCTTGCATTCTTGAGAAAGTTTTCAGTAACCTTTTAGTAGTTTACCCTATTCCCTAATATTTTCCTCCTTCATCAGAACTCTATTATGATATTATTCCTCCAATTTTAGGATATTTACATAAGACCACCTTTTCTCACTTATTCCAACCATTTAAACATTTCTTACCCTCGAATCCACATAGATTCATTTCCTTCAAATTGATTTTACGTACCTAAAACCAGCTAAGATGAAGTTAAAATATATGAGGTATGAGCCATTACTAGTAATATATAGTGACATCCCTAAGATCAATTAATAAAAAATTAGACATGTGGATTTGAAATAAGTTTACCATAGGTTGAACCTAGAAAATCCAAGCACATTGACTACTCACCTTATCAAGAGTGGTCTTCCTTAGGTGGCATGTTTCCCAAATCCAATATAAAGTTATGATTTAGTGTTTGCCTATGAAAAAAACTATGATCCATAAGATCTTTCATAGCCAAAATTGATGGCACAAAAATATGAATGATAATGAAAATTCTAGTTCATGAATAGGTCATCAGTATGAGCATTGCCAAGGGATAAAAATACTACAAATAAGTGCTTGAATACTATGAAAAATTCATGTCTAAATCATAAGAGAGAGAGTTTCAAAGTTTCCTAAGAATTTTTATATGTTATATTTCTATGAGGAGATCTTAGACATGATTACTCTCCTCAAGTGGGTGGTAGGTAATGAAGACACTAAAAGTTTCTAGCCCTAGATGTTCATGACAATGAACATCATCTACTGTGGTAAGAAATTTATTTACTGGGGAGAGATGATCAATGACTCCTTACATCATCAACTACTAACATATAATAAGTAAAATATTTTTTTATGACTTCTTACCTCGTGTATTCTTTATCTTCTCGTATGGTCTACCCAGAACTTTCATAGCATGGGAGTATCACCCCTACCATAAAAGTCTACAATGTTTTTCCCTAGCTAATTCTAGAAGAAAGCAATAAACATTTCATAAGGTTGAATGATGTGTTCAACATGTGGTAAGTGTATATTCTTGATGAATATTGGGTAGGATTTCATATGAAGTAGTTGCCTTGATTAACCAATATACAGTTTATATCTTTAATATCATAAGTTCACCTACATTAGAGTTTTTGGTTATGAATGATACCCATTGAGACTCAAAAAACTATCCAATAACAAGAAAATTTTTATAGAGATATGTAGACAATTGAATGTAGTACACAAATGCTATAAGGATAGACATGTCTTGGGTGTCTCTTTTCATATTTCATTGGGACACTTCACATGGAATACAATGGTTAATGATCAAGAAATTGATTTAGTCATAGCCCAATTCACTCTCCGATTATATTCTACTAGAGCTTATGTGGACATAAAAAAAAAGTAAACATATGCCTTGGTATTAGTTCAACCTATGAACAAGCACCTCATTTGGAGTACTACTAGGTAAAATGTTCATATGACTATGAGGTAGTTTGAAGATACTAGAGGCAAATGACCATAGAAAAAATCAAAGTATTCACTAAAGAATGGGCCTATACCAACATGATGAATGACATGAATGAAGTCATCAACCCTATATACACAAATAGAGTTTTAGCTACTCCCTTACCTACCATAAATTGGTCAATAAATAAATTATAAAATGTGTATGGGAGGATGCATAGAGTATGGACTAGAACTAATAAATGGATTGATAATAAGTTGGATAAAATGACTGGAGTAGGAATCTCATAAAAATAAAAGACTTCAACTCCTCTCAAATATCCTCTCGTACCAAATTTGAAGAAGATCAATGCTAGCATGATAATTGAAACACTTATCTCTTCAAGTTTTATAAATGGTGATGATGAAGATCCTAAAAAAGGGAAACAATTAGGAAAAACATATGAATAAAGTCTTACAATTTTTATGAAGAAAGTGGCAAAGATAATTGTAATGATATAATTATGGTGTATCCCCTTAGTTATCCCTCCCTTCTTATCACTAGTTCAATGTAATATGCACCTTCAAAATAAGTTGATGTGTCCCTTACTTCATTACCTTTAGTTTCTCCAAGTATTCCTCCTCTCCTAGAAGCCAATCTTCTAAATTAGCCCACACCTCATCCATTTAGAACCTAAATTAATCCTTTCATTACTATGTCATTACAATGGATATAACCAATGCTCAATAAAAGAAAGAGGGTGACAGTTGCAGATGTCCCTAACTTTGACGTAATAATTGATATCCTCAAGACACCTCCTTTCAAGAAGGAAAAAAAAATACTTCTATTTTGGTGTCAAATCCTTATGGTTCTCAAATTATTGAAATTATGGAACCCAATATGGATAAGGATGTCTCAAAGATGAACTTGAGTAACTATACTCTTAAGATAATATCACTCAGAGAAGAAACCATGTAAAGTGACATTAATAGATTGAGGGAGACTATTGAGAGAATAATCAAAAGATCATGATAGCATGAGCTCACCTAAGAATGACTTCACAATCATATCAAGTATCTAGTAGGGTACATCAACTACCTTCTCAATCTTGTTAAAATTTTCATGGCACCTTAGGTTGATTCTCTTTCTCGAGTACTAGATATAAGTAAGGAATCCATTACCATAATTAGAAAATATAATTCATGTGGAAATACTTTGGATGCTTGGGTGGATGAAGCATTTATTAGTAGAATGAAATACATTGAGGATGTGATGAATTTATTATTGTATGCAATCATACAATGTAACATGTCTATAAATCAATCCTAACTTGGATAAGATAGATCATACCTACACTTCTGATTGGGAATACATTTGTTAAGTAGGAGCATGGATAATATGGGGATCCACTAAACCTGATTAAGGGATCATTTATTATAATAAAACATGCTAAAGAGGGTTCCAAATCCTCTAGTCTAATACAATAATGCAATAACCCTAAGGGGTTCTTAGGTTTTGATATTTCACCTATACTAATAACAAGAAAATTAAATCTAATCTAGTACTCACGAAATCTTGTGGCACAAAGTGGGGGTTAAAAACAATAAAGCTAAACATGAATAGAAAAAATATACTCATGTCAATGTATACAAAATTATAATACATTTAAGAGAAGCACAAATGAATTATCTATCTACTCTTATAAAGGATAAATAAAGTTAGGAATACTTAACTTTGAAGATGAACCCACTGAACCTCAATCTCTCCTTTGGCCAAGGTGCTTCGCACGAGGTTGTTGTGGTATGTAAGGATGACAAATAAAAATCATATATATGATATACAACCTATCCATTTGTACAAAATACTTATCCATAAAACAAGATCCATATTTCCAAATAAAGTATGGAACCCTAAGCTTTACTTCTCAAGTAGAATGTTCAATAAGCAAATGTTTGTTCACACTTATTTGCTTCTTATTGATAAATGATGGAAATAAACTTGTATATATAGGTAGATATTTCCCTAAACCCTTATAAAAATGTTGGATTACAAGGTTGACCCAGTCGACCCTATACAATTTTGGATAATAATTTGCTAGGTCATGATCTAGGTCAGCCAAAGGTTAACTAGCTCCTAAGTGAAAAATACCCCAAAATTGTATAGGGTCGACTTAGTAGAACCAACTAATAAAAAGGGATTTAGGTGAGGAATGAGAGGATAAAATGTAGAAAATTATTTGAATGGGTAAAATAGAGAAGAACAAGCTTAGGGTAAATGGTTTCTATAAGACAAGTGTGTAGATAATAAGTGGCAAAAGCGACAACAATCCTACAAAGCACCAATGGTCTACCCACCTCTTCCTTGATGCATCATTTAAGGCATGCACTAAGAGAGATTGAGACTCAATGGGTTCCTACAAGATATAAAGTGTCAATAATAGATAAAAGTTTGAAAATATTATGTGTATACATATGCCCCACTCGAAGCTCATCACATGTCATGTGAGTGCAACATGGTATGGTGTTTTGAGAAATAGAACATGATAACACATAACACAGATACTAAGTACAATGTAGTAAAAAACAAATAAGATAAAGGAAAATACAAAATTTAAAAATGCATACCTTTACTTATCTTAGTGTTGTAGATAAAGAAATAGACTGTAAGTAAGGTGAAGGCATCCAACGCGAAGAGCACTAGGTGAACATGTAGAAGTTAGTGTAAAAAATAGATAAAAATTGAAATTTTTAGAAGATAGGCATATGATAGTGGAAAAGATTTTATACGACATCATGAATCTATAACAATTCAAAAAATAGATGATTAAAAACAAAGATAAAGGCAAAACAAGAAATCTGTTAGAAAATAATTGAAAGATTTGAAAGTTAAAAAGTGGTTTTAAATAGGGTGAAATGAAAATAATTTGTTATTTTGACTTATGAAGGAGAGAAAAGGAGCTTTGAGAGACCAAACAAGATAGGATGGTGAGGAACTGATAGGCTAGATGAGAGGGACCTCCATAGGTGGTAACGGGTGTAGGATAGGTAGGTAAATGAGAATCTTAAGCCAATTTTTGAATATTTTAGTGATTTAGGTGTATTTTTAGAATTTTGTACTTTTAAGAATTTCTAGATGTCAAAATAAAACTAAATTAGATGATATGGGTAGGAAAAACTAGTTAGGTAAATGGGTTTGAAGGGTTTGGCGATAAAGCTTCTATAAGGCACTTTTTCACAAAATGTAAGGGGTCAGCAAGGAAAGACAACTAGGTCGACCCAGTAGATTGAAATTTGGCAAAATTCACACTCTAGACCTAGTAGATATGTGTCGACCCTCTACATTTTATAGACTATCGACCTAGTATGGTTTGTCGATTGAGCATAAAAGTCTAGTATGATAATGTAGTATTAGGTGAGGGGAAAATTAGAGGGTTGACTTAGATTTTTAAGTCAACTAAGCTAAAAATAGAGAAATTTTGGTCAAACTAGTTTAACCAAAGAACCAGAATAGTCTAGAAATGCATGCAAGTGGTTGAAAGAGTGTTATAATGACCCAAAATAACTAACAAAGGGTAAAAAGTGGTGAGTATGATAAAAATTCTTTTAAATAAATTAATTAAAGTGGTTTAGGCTTATTTTTTGATTAAATTTTTAAAAAGAATGTATTTTGAATATACATGACATGGAGGATCTAATACATCTTTTTTATTTCATGATTGCAGGGGTGACCCAGATTATAGTGTTTGGTAAATGAGGTGTGGCTACCAAATCTATTATAGTTCCTGATAATAGAGGATAGGGTGAGACTGATCTTTGTAGGCTTAGGCAACATAGTAGAGATGTGTAGGATACCCTTGAACTCAAAGTTTTTAGTCATGTTCCTGGGATGATAGGAATGATTGACTAACACCTTCAGATGGGAGGTGGAGGGGGATATGATAGAGGTGAGTATCACCCTAGAAGATGTACATGCCATCCTATGATTATTGATAGTAGGGATACCAGTGATACTAGGATACCTAATAGCGAGGATTAGAGGAGAGCCTTAGTTGTATGGGCTACAGGCTCGAAGATGATATATGCAGGTCATAGAGTGAGTACGTTTGACATGTATACCTCATAGATTCTAGATACCTAGAAGGTTATGATAGGACTTATGATAGCATGAGTGTTGTGCCACAATTCAGAAGGTAAAGTACCACTTTTCATGATAGTCTTAAGCCAGATGATATTGAAAAAGAATATATTATATGATTTGGGGTTTATCATCTAAGTAAAACTCATGCATGATATGTATGGGATGTTGTCTATAGGGCAACATTTTATTTTGTCAATCATATTATTGATAGACTGGGTCTATGAGAGGTTTCTTATGTATCTGCTAGCTAGTTTGCCCCATGCAGTCGATGATAGGTCACCTCAAGTATAGAGATAGAGATAAGACCAAGTGGCATGGGTTGTTCCCCACATACAAGTGTTGTGGATAGTGAGATCGGCATGCCATATGGGCACATTACTACATGACCTATTTGGGACATAATTTCACTAGATTTAGCATAGATGGAGGTGACAAAACATTACACCTTATGGATGGAGCCACATTTGGTGGCATGAGTACCAGGGTAGATGGGCTTACCTTACCACATCAATTTTAATAATGGTGCCCATGTTTTGGGATTGGCATGTTAGAGAGCTAAGAGGGAAAGGAGGACTAGGACCACTAGTGGTAAAGCCACATCATGAGATACCATAGACTATTCAAGCATGATAGGTAACTGAGTGAGAGGAGATAGATGTAGAGGTAGGAGCACCAGAAGTACCACCACTAGCTCTATACAAGGATGAGAAGTGACCACCAAGGACATGGTGTCGATAGAGGTAGGATGAATACGAGATAATAGATATTATGGATGTATCAAATAACCTATTAGGTGGGTCAAGGCAAAGTTGGACTATAGAGAAGCCACTCAAGTGTAGGTTGAGATGAACTAGAGTTATGATTGTAGGATTTTTTTTGGGAGGTGATCGAAAGAGGAGGTTCTTAGAGGCTGTGCATAAGGAGAGTTTATGCTCAGTGATCTATAGATTGTGAGATAGTGGTGGTCGACACATAAATAGGTGATAAAAGATGGATTAAAGTGTTGCTTAAGTTTATGTGATATATATTAGAGATAGATTTTGAGATATATAAGTGATCTAATATCTATTTAGTATATTTTTTGTAGGTGGAGAAGAGGAGGAAGAGATTAGATGGGGGTCCCTAATGAGGGGATCACTCCATGATGTCCTAGATGAGGCATTGATGTGATATGACCCCATGACATTGAAGGATACTAGTCCACCATATGCCCCAACTTAGGAAAGTTGGTTTAGACTAGATGGAGAGGCAGTGAGGAAAATATGAGCATATAAAGAGGAGATGCAACCACCAATAGAGATGGGTGTAAGAGACACATAAGCATGGCAGGCCCTAGCTGAGGAGAGAGCTGTACATATGGCTATAGTGACATAGATGACATAGGCACACACCCATGATAGAATGATATAGGTAGTGGACTTGACCCATATGAAATAGGTATAGGAGAAAGAGAGAGTGACACATGTAATGACCCTGACCCATATGACATAGGTATAGGAGTAGGAGAGAGTGACACATTTGGTGACCTTGGCCCAATTGGCATAGATATAGGCTTAGGTAGTTCATTTATAAGGACAAGTGTTAGGATTGATATTTGGATAGCCTTGTTACAACATTATGTTTAAAGGGGTCAGACCGAGGCATCTACAAGTAGTACTGATAGGCCACGAGATAGGCAAGATGGGGCCCAACCATAGAGCTAGAACATTGTATATGATTGTATTTATTGTATCAAAACTCATGGGATATATATGTGGATCATTTTGGCATTTTGGATATTGGTTGTATGTGTTATCATTATGGTTGTGGTTGTTGATGCTTGGATATATTTATTTCTAGCAGATGTATGCATCTGTTGTATATGCTATAGGAAATATATGAAGTGTGGTTTCTTTTCTAGCATTATGTAGGACACATGCATGGTTAAAAAGAAACAAAAAAAAAGGACTTGGTAAAATATAATCAATCAAAAATGTACTACACACTATTTCAAGTTGGAAAATGTGTAATAAAAAAAAATGACTAAGTATAAGGAACCAAAGGGTGGTAAATAAGATGGTAAAAAGAAATTCATTTTTAAACCAAACAAAATATTTAACACCAAATTAAAATAAGTAAAATCACACTAAATCACATTGGGAAGTATGAAAATAATTTAATAAAAGGGAATATCATGTAAAAGTAACAAATGATACAAAAAAATCAATTAATTCAATCAATCATACTAAATCATGTTGGGAAGTATAAGATAGAAATAAAATTGGTAAAAATTTGGTCTTAAATTTATCACACTATTTCAAGCTCGGAAGTATGAAAAATTCAATAAAATGGTTGAATTCTTATATACACTCAAAAAATAAGAATATGAAAGTGAAAGATAAATTAAGTAAACATAAAACATACTAAATCAAGATGGGAAGCATGTCAATGACGTGTAACTTCATAATAAATCACATCTTATCTCATATTTGACACATGTAATATTGATTGTGATGTGAATTATTAGAAAATTTTATAAGAAGGGCCAGGTCCTATCCATAATCTTACACTACAACTCACAAAGAGAACACCAATGAGGTGGAATAAATGTGAAAATATGGTAACAAAGAATTGTTAGTGTAGGTTTTTATTTTTCCCTATTATTTAATTAGGAAATATTATATATTTGTGCATACATGGATATTTCCTACATTCGTGGGATAGGCTAGCTTATGTGGAGATGTGTGTCATAGATGTGTTATAGGTGTCATAAGAATGTCATAAGTAACTCCTTTGACCGGCTATTCTAGGTATGGGAGTTACTTCTCTATTCTTAGCACCTTGTCACCACCTTCCATGGAGGAGTTACAGTCTATTCTTGGGGTGTTTTGACCACCTTTTGTGGAGGAGTTACTTACGTGCTCTCCTATATGTATTTTTCACTTTGGCCATCTTAAGTTAATCGAATATTGGGTTTTGCTCTTATTTGTCTTTTGCAAATTATCTCTTTCAGTGATTTCACTTTGATTTAGATTCTTTGTTGTGTGCACCAGCTTTGTCTCATGTGATCACTTGACCATTGCATTCGCATTATTCGGACCCTGGCAACAACCCGATATGGTATCAGAGCCACCCCAATAATTGTGTGTCTGGTTATGCTATTAGTTTATTCTAAAATCTTGAGTTTTTTGTTTGCAAAGGATCTTCGATTTTGTTATTTGCATGCATTATGTTTCTACTAGCATATAAGCCTTGATGCAAATCTGTAGGTTTGACTCATTCTCTGTGTGAAGTATATGAGCATACCTGCATACAAATAATTTTCAAGTTTTCTTGGAACGTCATTAATGTTATTGGAAAGCTCACATTGAAAAACTAGTGTGTTGATGTCTAACATGTGGAGAACCTCTTAAGTTTTCTTGAAGGCTGCATGAGCCGTACGGCCTGGTGTCTCCTGACAAGTCATCTCTTCAACTTTGGTGCTTATCTCCTTAACCCAGGCATTTGGATATTTTGTTGAATGTTGGTGCTGAATGTATGGTGTGAAATTGATCTTGAAGTGTGAATTTGAGGTTTATAATTTGCCTTGAATGCTGGCGTGGACCATACGGTCCATACACCTGTGCAGTCACACTCTCCTCCAAGCTTTGGCGTTTCATGTTGATGTTTCACCTTGGCTGCTGAACAGTAGAAAAAGGGCATTGAGAATTCTGTTGAATAGACATGCTCTCTGTACACCTGATCTTTGGTTGTACACCTGTGTGGAGCAATCAAACAACAAGTGAAAATCAGCGAAAATAGTCCAAACTGCTATCTTTTTGAAAATGGCGCACTTTTTCCCTTTGGCGCCTCATGTGGGCCCTCAACAGGTAGTTTGATTGGTAAATCTGTCTTTGTTCTTAAATTCTCAATTGAAATTTGATTGTTCAAAATTTATTTCAGTCAAATTGAATAAGAAATGAATTTTTAGGAACAATTTTAAGTTTTGAGAATTTGGGGGTTTTAATTAAACCTTGAGTTTTCCCCTATTGAAGATGAAGGGTGAGGCCCGGATTGGCAGGAGGCCAATTCCCCCTCACAAAAACCTCCTTTGGATTCCTCTCTCTGTGCCAAGTCCAAAGAGTGGTTGGAAGGCCACTTTCTCTCTCAAAATAGGCATTTTTTTAATGTTTTAGTGTTGTTCTTTTGCAAAATTACTAGTTTACGGGAAATTAAAACTTTAAAATCTTGCAAGCGGTAGCTCAAATTCGAGTGCCATCTTTTTCTAAAGTGCTTAGTTTTCAATTATCCACAACTTAGGCTATATAATTGTCAAAAATGCACTACTTTATAAAGTGCCAAAAAAAAATTGGGTCTCTTGGGACGTATTTTTGGCTGAGTCCGACGTCCTATTTTCTTAAAGTCTTGCACTGATTGCTCTAAGATGCATTCTCAGCTAATCCCAATGTATTTTGAGCATGCACTTGCATATTTTTGGGGGTCTCAACATTTTGGGGGGGTGTGATTGCTTTTCAACACTTGCAATCTTTGCTTTTATTATCCTTTCTGCATAATTTCACAACTTGCAATCAACACAACTTCACCTAAATTTAACTTAAAAAGGATTATTTTTAACTTAAATTTCTAACACCCTTCAACTATCATGAATGAAAGGTTAAAATTTCAATCATTCTTAGAAGTAAAGGGTTGTATAGGATCACCATGGGTACTGAAGTAGAACCCAGCACTGATGCTGAAAAGGTCAAGTGGTACAACCGTAGTGATGAAGCCTATGGATTACTGAGCTTGTCTGTGTCTCCAAAACTTCTCTTCCATTTATAAACCTCCAAGACTCCCAAAGACATATGGGACACCCTAGAAACCTTATTTGGGAAGCTTGATGAGATGAAAGGTCATGAGCTTGAAAACGAACTCATAAGTCTAAGTCCTAGCAACTTTGACACTCTACAGGACTTCTTCACTAAGTTTAATGCCCTTAGATTGCAATTGAAAGAATGTAGGATAGAGAAGAAAGATGATCAACTCATCCTTTCTATTCTTGCAAAGTTAGGTCCAAGCTATTCAGTCTTTGTCTTTACTTTCCATGCCACAAAAAGTGCCCTTGGCACTACATGGAAAATGCCTTATTTGGATTCATTCATTGCTGACTTGACTAAGGAGCAAGATAAGCTAATTCAAATGGGCACAATGAAGTCTACTCAACCCCAAGCTTTGATAGCTGGAAATGGTAAGGATAAGACTTCAACAAAAGAGAAGAAGGAAAAGAACAAGGACCAGGAGAAGAAGAAAGAAAACAACAATCTTGCCAAAAACAACACTGAGTCTTCCTCCTCCAATGCTAAACCTAAGAAGGAGAAGGTTAAGTGTGCCTATTGTAAGAAGATAGGGCATGATGAACACAAACGAATGAAGAAACAAATAGATCACCTAACTCATCTTCTAGATAAGCACAACATAGGTGTTCCTGAGTCCATCAAGCAGAATTCATCTACCCAAGATTCTACTAAGGCAAAAGGCAAGGGTAAGGAGAAAGAAAAGGGCAAGGCCCTTGTAGATACAACAACTTCTACATCTTCATGGGTCATTGATTCGGGTGCTTCTCACCACATGGGCTCTTTCCTAATTGATTTTTCATCTTTAGAGCCTTGTAGCATGACTTCAATTAGTTTGGATGATGACAGATCAATTTTCATTGTAGGGAGAGGGTCAGTTGAAATGGAAGGAGGAACATTTAATAATGTTCTAAGTGTTCCTTTTCTTTCAACCAATCTCCTATCAGTGTACCAAATCACTCACATTGGTCGAGGCATGAGAGTTGAGGTTTCACCAGATTCAGTGGCTATCAGGGAGTTGCATAGTGATAATACAGTGGCAGTGGGTAGGGCAAATCACCAAGCAAGGTTATACACCTTCTCACATTTTGCACCTGATTCTTCTCTAATAGCATTTCTGACTCATTCAGATGGAGTTAGCAAATTATGGCATGAGCGGTTTGGCCACCTTAACTACTGCTACCTTGAGCAACTTTGCAAACATGACATGGTCATTGGCTTGCCTCGTGTCCAATTCTCAAAAGGACTTTGCGAGGGGTGCTTCCTTGGGAAGCATCTCGAAGCAAAATTTGACAAAGGCAAAGCTTACAGGGCTTCACAACCTTTGGAGTTAGTCCACAGTGATGTATCGGGACCCTTTCCCAAACCATCTTTCACAAGGGCCAAGCACATCCTCACTTTCATTGATTATTTCTCTACGTACACTTGGACATATTTTCTCAAACAAAAGTCTGAAGTGTTTGAAAATTTTCTAGACTTCAAAGCTCTTGTTGAGAAATAGAGTGAGAAATCCGTCAAGGTTCTTCAAACTGATAATGGAGTGGAGTATGTCAGCAACAAGTTTGAGTAGTTTTGCACCATAGAGGGGATTGATTTGTAGCACACAGTCACTTATAGTCCTTCACAAAATGGGGTTATAGAATGCAAAAATAGGTTCTTGAAAGAGATGGGTAGCTGTATGATTCATTCCAAATCCTTAGCACCACAGTACTGGGCCGAAGCCATCAATTGTTCTTGCTACATTCAAAATAGGGTTCCTCACAAAGCTTTAAAAGGAATAACACCCTTTGAATCTTGGCATAAAAGGAAACTTGATGTTGAGCACCTTAGGGTTTTCAGATCCCCAGCCATGGCCCACATACCGAAGAAGAAATGCAAAGCTATGGAATGTCAATCTAAGCCTTACATCTTTGTAGGATATCTGGATGGTGTTAAGGGGTATTGCCTTCTAGATCTGACCACTCATGAGTTGTTCATTAAGAGAAGTGTCCACTTTCAAGAGAGTCCTAGAGACTCAACACTTGGCACTTCTTCTCTATCATCAGATCTACTTCTTCATGATGATTCCTTAGATTTAGATCAACCATAGCATGTTCTTGAGCCAGAGACATCTTCTTCTTCAAGTTTAGATAGCAAGGACAGTGATGCAGAGTCATCCACCTCTAGTCAATTAGAGGATGAGGAGTTGGCACCTGATTCGCCCACTTTTGGGCCACTTTGGGCCAGACAGACACTTGAGAGTGTTGGCACTTGGGCAGGAGATCCCATAGATGACATACATACTAAGGGGGATTTTTAGAGAGATCCACATGCCTTCTTTGCCTCAATTTTAGATCCATAGATTTTTTGACAGGCATCGGGAGTACCTGAGTGGGATAGTGCTATGGAGGAAGAATATTCTTCCTTAATCAAAAATCACACTTGGGACTTGACTTCACATCCTAAGAGAAGGAAGATGGTTTGATGTAGGTGAATATATCAGACCAAGTTTGTAGTAGATGGGTCGGTTGATAAGTATAAGGCGTGATTGGTCGCCAAGGGTTTCTCACAAGTGGTAGGCATTGACTACTAAGAGACCTTTGCACCCATTACAAAGATGACTTCTATCTGACTCACCTTGGCTATTACCATAGCTCATGGTTGGGATGTGCACCACATGGATGTGAAGAGTGCTTTTCTTCACGGAGACCTAGAGGAGGAGATCTACATGGAGCAATCGCCAAGATTTATTCAAGATTCTTTCTTAGTATGCAGACTTAAGAAATCTATCTATGGCCTCAAATAGGCCCCTTGGGCTTGGTATGCCAAGATGGATTCCTTCCTTCTCACAGTGGGTTTCACTAGGTGACATTCTGAGCCCAATGTCTACTTCTTGCGGCAGGATGATTTGCTCCTGATTTTGGTTCTATATGTTGATGACCTTTTGAACACTGGGAGTTCTTCATCAGCTATTGTAGCAGTGAAGGCATCTCTCCAGGATAGATTTGACATGACAAACTTGGGTTTGTTGCACTACTTCCTTGGCATCAAGATCTCATAGTGAAATTTAGGGATTTCTCTTGCATAACTTAAGTATGCTCTTGATTTATTGTCTCAGTTTCACATGGCTGATTGCAAGCCATCTTTAACTCCCTTTCTATCAAGAGTCAAGCTTGAGGCTGACTATTCTTCACCATTAGTTGATGCCACTTTGTATCGACAACTTGTTGGCAGTCTCATCTACTTGACTCACACCAGGCCTGACATATCATATGCAGTGGGACTTGTCTCCAGAGTTATGTAGGAACCTCATGAGCTGCATTGGAAAGTAGCTAAGAGGATCTTGCATTACATATAGGGTTCACATAGATATGGGATTCATTACAGATTTGGCATAGAGGCTGACTTGATTGGGTATATAGATTCAGACTGGGCTGGCAATTCACAGACTTGTAAGTCTACTTCTGGTTACAATTTCTCTCTAGGTTTTGGTCCTATTAGTTGGTCTAGCAAGAAACAAAATGCTATTGCTATATCATCCATAGAGGTAGAGTACAGGGGAGCTGTTAATGCAACTACTAAGGCTATTTGGCTTCATAGGATACTTTTTGAGTTTGGCATTCTTATCAGGCAACCCACCATCATTTATTGTGACAACCAGAATACCATTTAGATTTGTAAGAATCTAGTTCAGCACCAGCAGACCAAGCACATAGAGATTCACATGCATTTCATTTAGGAGCTTATTCATAGTCAGTTCATTGACTTGATATTTTGCCAGTCTTTAGAGCAATTTGTAGACATCTTCACCAAACCTTTCACCGAGAGCAAGTTCATTCATCTACAACCTCTTCTTGGGGTGTAGTCCACATTTGTAGCAGCATCATCTTCAGGGGGGCCCACTAGCCTCTTCATTTATTTTATGTCTCTCTTTTGGGGGGAGTTTTTTTCTACGGGTTTTCTCCTTTTCTCTATCTTATGGGAGATTGCATTTGTACATGGGTACCTCATCAGGCTTAGTTGTCGGGACCCATTTTATATTTCCACACTTCCCACCTAAGTTGTGCTTATGGGGGGTGTTAGTGTAGGTTTTTATTTTTCCCTATTATTTAATTAGGAAATATTATATATTTGTGCATACATGGAGTTTTCCTACATTCATGGGATAGGCTAGCTTATGTGGAGATGTGTGTCATAGATGTGTCATAGGTGTCATAAGAATGTCATAAGTAACTCCTTTGATTAGCTATTCCAGGTATGGGAGTTACTTCTCTATTCTTAGCACCTTGTCACCACCTTTCATGGAGGAGTTACAGTCTATTCTTGGGGTGCTTTGACAACCTTTTGTGGAGGAGTTACTTACGTGCTCTCCTATATGTATTCTTCACTTTGGCCATCTTAAGTTAATCAAATATTGGGTTTTGCTACTATTTGTCTTTTGCAAATTATCTCTTTCAGTGATTTCACTTTGCTTTAGCTTCTTTGTGGTGTGCACCAGCTTCGTCTCGTGTGATCACTTGACCATTGCATTCGCATTATTCAAACCCTGGCAACAACTCTGATAAGGATGTGGGTAATAGGAAGGTAAAAATTGTGGTAATTTATGAGGAATGTAGGGAGTGAAAAAGGTAATGTAAAAATCATAACTTAGTCATCTTATGAGAAGACCTTAGGAGGTAAGAGGCATACTAAGGACATGAGAAGACACTAAGTGACTAGTGACCATAAATGTACAAAGGAAAATTGTTTGCTATAGACACAAATCTTTGTAGTAAAATAAGTGTGATACTAAGATCAATTCATGAAGGTATATTGATACACAAAAATTAAAATGGATCTACCTTCCCATGACATGTTCCCTATTTCTCAAGATCCATTACAAAACCGTCAGTCTATTGTGAAGATTGGGTACTTGGGTGAGAAAGTAGGTAGCACTAAAAGATATATATATATATATATATATATTCTCCTTTTCTAGTCTACTTGTCTACCACACCCCAATGGACCTCGACTCTACTGTGAGGCCAACTATGGAGTTTGAGCTTCAATTAGAAAATGGAGATGTGATTTCAATCATGTCTTTTAGTGTGATTAGACTTTTAATAATTTTGAATGTTATATTTTGTGTCATTTCCTTTTATTTAATTATTTGGATTTTGAATTTTTTAATTCTTTTATGATTCCTCCTCCATATGGACTTGGAATGACCAATCATGAGAGATAGAGTGATACACATGAATGAGTTATAGACTTAGGCTAAAGGAAGATAAGTAACCAAAGATAAGATTGACTAAGACACTTAGGCTTAATAATGAACCAACATGTTATCTAAAGTCTCAACCATATATATGATTATTTTTCAAGAAAGGGATAAAAGGAAAAAGGAGATCCAAAGTGGACTAGTGAAAGGAGATTATAATGAGATGAATTATTTGCTAACTGATCACATGGTAATAGGAAATGAATAAAGGAAACTAGGTTTGTAGAACCAAGTCACAATGATAATTAGCTATGAAAAATAGAGATGAGAAAGAAAACAATCATAAAGACACAAGAAGGGAAAGAGAAGAAAAGAGAAAACAATGATAAAGAAAAACATCCATAAGTAAACATAAATGACAATATAAGCAATATAGGATGCAAAAGTAAAGTCACCATGTAAGATAAATAAGAATTTGACAAAGTGTCAAATGATATAACATATAGATAAAGATAAAATTTGAGCACAAATCCAATCCAAATGTAAATGTAAAATCACCATACATGTTCTCATAAATACTAATAAATATTCCCACACACATTATCCAAAACATCAGATTGATATCTATAAATTTGGATATGAATTGTTAATAAAGTATCATCTATCTTTAATGAAAATTGGGAAAATGCTTTTAATCTAATATCCTCAATATAAAAATTAAGAATGCTAGATGGATCATGTTGAGGAAGTAAATCAGGCAAGGGATGCTTGGGAGAATGCATGGGAATGAAGAAGGATCCATGGGTGAGGGACTCATAGGTGGAAAAGTATCCACATGTGAGGGAAGGTCCACACATGAACGAGTCATGGGTGGAGGCACAAAAGTTGATGAAGGGACCGCAGAAGGGAATGAAACCATAGGAGGTTGAATCATGGGAGAAGAAGGATGAGCCTTATTATGGTAATGACCTAGAGGAGGAATGGTAAAAGGTCTGAGAATAACAATAAAGTGATCTTTAAGATGTTGCTAAAGGATGAAACAATGATCAGTGTGATGGGTGCAACATTAGTGCCACATAAAATATACCTCTCCATACTTAAATATATTCAAGAAGTAAATTTGGGGGAGGCATGTATTTGTCTAAAGATTGAGGAGAAGAAGGATGGAAAGTATCAATATATTATTATATATTATGACAATGGGTGGATGAATGATTATTTGTGGCAATAGATATGTTTGTGAATGGTCTTAGTAGAAGCACTCACAAGAGAAGGTGTGATAGGAGTGAAGGAAGATGAGGAAGGATCATCAACCCATTTAGTGGGCAATGAAGCCATCTAAGGTAAAGGAAGCAAACCATCACCAAGGGAAGGTGGTGGTGTGGAAGGAATGGAACTAATCTCAATGGAAGGAGTAATGGGATCAGAAGTAGGGATAGACTCAAAAATAGTAGGAATAGGAGCAGGCTCAACTATAGTGGGAGTAAGAATGGGCTCAACTATAGTAGGAGCAAGAGTGAGCTCCAATGCAAGTTTAATTGAGGGAGGGGAGGGATATACAAAAGGCCAAAGAAGGGTTTCATGCATCTCATGGATAAGTAGGCTATAGGTATCAGGGTACTTAGTAAAGTGGTAAGGCCCAGTCATAGCATGATCTATAAGTATACTCCTATG
This sequence comes from Torreya grandis, assembly GCA_037957365.1. Taxonomy (NCBI): domain Eukaryota; kingdom Viridiplantae; phylum Streptophyta; class Pinopsida; order Cupressales; family Taxaceae; genus Torreya; species Torreya grandis. The sequence continues at coordinate 497,758 of JARHVA010000008.1, forward strand.
AGGTTCCTTAGAAACTAGAGGTATTGATACCATCCCTACCCTAAAATAAAGAGGAAAGATACTAAAAATAGGAACTATAAATGAGGGAAAACTAGAATATATACAAAAAAACTAAAATAAATAAGAATGAGAATGGATAATCTCAACATCAAGATCCTGACTACCTAATAATGGATCATCTAAAGAATAACCATCATCGTAATCATGTGTGTGAAGATCAATAACACAAGTAGGGATGACCTTTTCATCCAATGAAGTGTGGTGAATAGGATTATAAGTCTTATTCAAAATTATGGGAATATAATCAACAAGGTTGTAAAGAAGTAGGAAGTTGTGAGATGAGATGAGGTGAGAGATTAAATTTTTTAATCTTTAGGTTGATCTCATCAGGCTCATCATCATTAGAATATAAGAGCTTAGGAGGAATATTCACAATGATTTTTGGATGCCTATTGTAACCTTAAGTTGAATTAATTGAAAAAATAAAGTGTTGAGACTCACATAATGGAACACTGGGCAAAGGTTCAAGAGTAGGAATCTTGAAGACACCATGGTTTTGGTATTAGCAAGTGTTATCATTGATGTCAAAGGTAATGACAAAGTGGTGATGTAATGATGATGATGATGATGAGTTTGAGCCTAAAATTATGCAAGGTAGGATTTGGATACATATGAGCTAAGGTATGCATATTTTAAGGCTTATCATATTGTATTTATCATGTTGATGTGGTTTCATGTTGAGCAAAGAAGACAAACATGTGAACAATATGTTAACATAGGCTTGGTAGCCTAGTATGTAATCATGGATCTTTAGTATATGCTTAGATAGGAAGTTATGAATGTTATAAATGATGAAATCATGTTTCATAGGTCTTATGGGGTGTCAAGAGTGCTTAAAATGCTTATGAGAATTCATGGTGTTCATCTGGTTTTTCATTATGTTCATCTTGGCATAATCAGTTTTGTGATTAAAAAATATGAGTAGGCATATTTATGACATTATATTTCACACATGTGAAGGTTCTAGGAATAGATTTATATATCGATGGATTTCCCTATGTGAGGAGATCATATGGTTCAAATTTTAGGTCATGTGATTTAGCGCAACAAAAGTTATTAAGGGGCAAAGTTGGATTCTCAGACAAATTTACTATGTTTCCATTCTTAGCCAAACTATCACTGCACATCATGCAGATATGGATGAACTAGAAAGCTTGAAAATTTATTTTTGTTACTTATAAATTCAACTGAGGTCAAAGGAGTTCATGGAGATATTTTCTATAGTGCTAAGAAGGTCCCCTTGAAATTTGAAGTTTTGAAGTGATTTATAGTTCAAGTTATAAAGCTTCAAAGTTCCTCTTGTAGACTATGTTAGGCTAGAGACTATCAAGTTTAAATAAGTTGAAGTCTAAGGTCACTAATAAATATATATAATGGTATGCATTAATCATAAATATTGATTTAATGGTATACGTAAAATTTAATATGTCAAATAATGAATGCACTAATGACAAGTGTCACATTCACGGAGCTTGCATAAAAGATCAATGGTTCATGAGAATTTGTATTGTATGAAGATTCATGGTTCTATTCAGAGTTAAAGATTCAAAAATTCATGTAAGACTTCCAAATGGCACAAGTGTAAGGGACTATCAGTAAAGTGCTTAAAAGGCACATGAGAGTGCCAAGTGTCATAATCTCGAGAGTTCTAAGATTATATCAATGGTGAGTACTACAAAATAAAGACTTGGTTAATCCATAGAGATCAATAGAGCATGTTTGTTCTAGATTTTTAGGAATCAGTGATATGATGACAATTTTTCAAAGTTTAACAGTTTCTTAGTGATTGTTAGAATTCAAATATTTGAATTTAATGAAGGAAAGACTAGTGTTTGGTTTTTGAGACATAACTTTTGATCTATGAAAAATTTGATGTTAAAGAAAAAAGTAAAGTTGTATAAGACTTCAAGGCACATCTATACATATTAATTTGAAGGTATAAATGTTTTTATAGTCAAAGTTATTGAACCTCAAAGTATACTATGTGTTTATTCATGCTCTACAAGTAACTTGAGAAGGGTAATAGAGTTATTTTTTATGGTATTTCGATGTTTCAAGATGAGATAACTATAAAATATTGTTGTATACTCCATGAGGACCATTTTTGTGTATTATAAAGGTTTTTTTAATCATATTTAGTATGATAAAATGCTTACAAGCTGACTGTTGATTCATTCATAGTGTTTATGTACACAAAATGTTGTTTGAGCAAATTAAGCTTTAGCAGAAGGGTGATTTGATGGTTGTTATAACTTAAGGAGGACATATAGATTATGTGGCATGGTTCCATGTGTTTTAAAGTTTTCTTCTATTCTTAGTTTTCTCAGAGAAGTGTCAAAGATGTGAATGGGTCTTCATAGGACCTAAAAGGTGACTTAGGCCTATTTGAAAGAGGGTTGTGCTTAAAGGTGACCCATGTTAGATGCCTTAAGGGTAAAGGCATGTGTTATGGCTGATAAATAAGGTTGTGATCATAATAATCATAAATCCTATATAAAAGGTGAAACTTAATATTATGATTTCTAGGCTTGTTGAATAGATTTGAGAGACCTGTGAGAAGAGGTGTATGTGAGTTGAATAACGAAGGAGAGTAAGGGTTCCTAGTGGATGGATTGAAGAATAGGGTAGGTTAATTATTGTTTTTATAACCTATAGGTCATATTTATGATGTTAGAATAGTGATCTTGCAGGTTTGAATATTCAAAATGAGTGAAAAGGTCTAGAGTGATCCAAAAGGATGTTTTATATGCCTTGAGTGTGAGTGAAGGATAGATGATGTCTGTGTGAGCTTGGTGGTTGATTTGAGAGGAAGACCAAAGTGTGGAATATTTAGTGTTAATATTTGAAAAGATTTGATATACATTGTATCTCCATCAGATTGGTAGGTAATTAGTGTTCAGGAGATGTTCATTTCATAGGTGTTGAGAGGGTGCTCAACATTTAGGTCAGAAGGACTTGACCAAGAGGTGGTCAGAAGGAATTAATCATCTTAGGGGTAGGTAATCCTTGTGAAATAGGTGTTTCACTAAAGGTGGTTAAAATGAATTGACCAACAAGTGGTTATAAGGACTTGATCATCATAGGGGTAGGTGTTCCTTATAATATAAGGTGTTTCATTAAATTTTGGTCAGAAGGACTTGACCAGTCTCATGTTTTTGATCATCTTATAGGAAAATTAGTCCATGTGTTTTTAGGCTTGAGAGTGGGTTTTATTCTCCATGAGGGTTTCCCACATTAGATGTTGTGTTATGATGTGTTTCTCTTATTCATGCTTTGTATGTGGTCTCCTTGATTTGATGGTAATCTAGTTGCATATGCTTGTTGTGTTGATTCATGAATGTTAATGAATGAATGATAAGTGATCTAAAAATGAAATATAGGTTGACTAATTCACCCCCCTCTCATTCATATTGTCCCTCCAACACTTGGAATTATTCAAAATTCCAAGGGTTAGTATCACCCTAAATCCTATAAATGGCTCCATTATGAGAGAATTTAATGCATTAGTAGGCAGATGAAGCAAATTCTCTCATACAGTGAGTCCACATCCTACAAAAAAATATGATCCTACCAAAAAAGATGTTATAAGAAAGAGGAAAGTTAAATATCATCACCTTGACATGAATGGTGATAGGTGAGATAGTAATGTGAAGCCACACACAACCTGATGGAGGCATTTGCCTTCGATCATATCCTTGGCATGTGTTACATGTGGATTTGAGATTTCATTGATAATATCTAAGGGTTTTGATAAAATTGAGAGATGTAACACAAGTGACTAAACCCTCATTAATCAATTCATACTTGACTTGGATATCACCTAATTGGATACTAATGAATAAAGGAGGATCATCCACATGAAGTATAATCTCATTGGGAATCATAGAAGTGATAGGAAATTTTAAATAAAGAGAAGTGTCCATTATTTCATCAACATGGATGGACATCTCTTCACACTATTGTAATATGTTATCCTCAGATCTAGATAAGGTTGTTTTACATCCTATTAGGGGAGGATGAGGGATGTTCATTTGAAATGATAGTTACATATGTTGGTTTATATGATGTGGAGAGGTCCTCATAATCTTAAGTAATGGAATTTGGGATGCGAGATTAGTGAGGTCCATAATGAGATCCCACTCATCATAACCCATAAGAAGATTGTTATAAATAGGTGCATAATGATTAAGAAGGTCCTCAAAAGGAGGAACTAAAGTGCATTGGAATTTGTGTTGATAAGAAGGATAAAGATTAGAACAAGGTTATAAATTATGTTGAGAAGAAGTTGTTGGTTTAGGTTGGTTTTGAGAACTGATATAAGTGTTAGTAGAGGCTTGATTATAATTATTGTTAGAAGATGAAAGAATGGTAGAAATAGAATGTGAAGTGTTATCCAAGGGAGAATGTAGAGTTAGATCATCAAAGTTTATAAGGTCATCTTTCCCCAAATATTTTAAATGAGTTGGAAAGGAATCCTGGTGTAGATACTGGAATTTTTCACACTCCAATTTTGAATGTCAAAACATCCCTAAACCACTTTAGGACCCCCTTGGGACCAATTTGACCTTTTGATCCCTATCTAAGCCTAACCATGGTTAGTTTGACCAAATAACCAAACCTACCCTTTTACCCCACTTAACCTTAAACACTTGATTGTCAATAATCAAAGTGACCACCAACGATCACCATGACCATCAATGGTCAAGTCCCTTCCCCATCTGAACAAACATAACACCAATTGTGTACAAGCTAACATGACACAATTTAATATGCCTAACTTACCCATTGATAACACATCATGATGCATCAAAATCAATAGCCTAACCTCCTAGGGAACCTTCTACCTCGATATCTCTTTTCCTATAAATGGAGGGTAGTAGGAGGTGAATAGGGATCCATAATCAAGCATTCTAACACATAGGTATTCAAACTATCAACTAGCAAGTCTTCCTTTTAACAATTAAAAAACTAAAATAGAGACCCAAACCCCTACCAACATTGATCTTGAGGAAAATTACCATTTACCAAAATTGCTCCAAGATTAGCCATCATTCATCAAGCAACAAACTAGGTACATTTTATATTTCAATTTTTGTTTGTTTGGTTTTTGACTTCTCTACTTGAATCAGACCTTTCTGCATCTTATCTCCTAACCCCCAGACCTTAACTAGATCCCAAACTACTTACTAACCCATAATAAATCCTTTTATTAAACTCTTTTAGAACCCATAGAAACCATCGACGTCACCCTAACTACCGACGGTCACCTTCAACCATCGATGGTCACCCAACCACCAATAGTCAACTTAACCACTGATGGCTACCCTAACTATCAACGATCATTGTGGTATAAATAAAAAATATATTTCCACCTACTTACCCTTGAACAAATTCTACTTTTTGTGTCCCTACCTATTCACAAGACCTCACCTATTTTTTGAACCCAACCAGACCTATTTAACATTAGTATTCACCTGCTATTTATTTAATTAGTCTATTTCCTTTATCAAGCATTTATTTCTTATTTATTTCCTTTTATTATTTTATATCATTTGATTCAAGTAATTTATCTTTAATTATTTAAACTTAACTATTTTAAGAGAGTGGATTGATAGCCTACTAGTAAGCTCATGCTTCTTGGATCTAGTTCATTCTAGATAATCCACCTTGCTATCCCCCTTTGCATGAGTGTTTTCTTATCTACAGGTCATTCTCCCCAAGACAAAGAGGATTTATTCATGATTTTCTAGATCACACATGCACAAATAAATAGGTTTTTATATCACACCCTTATTACTTATTTCTTACTTATTCCTTTCTAAGAAATAAACTAAAATTGAGAGAAACATTATGGCACACCTAGTGGGACCTAGTCGCATCTAGGTGCTTTTTTTATTCCTTATTCTATGCTCATATAAATAAATCAAAAATTATTTTGGGTATAAAATAAACCTTTCATACATTGATTGCTTGCATGATTAGCTCATTTAGTTAAATTAAAAAGCAAAGTAATCAATCATAGTGTCACTTCTTTATCTCACACTATACTAAACCATTTAAATCAATTAAACATCAAATAAACTTGAGACAAGGCCCAACTAGGATTTCATCACCTAGTGGTAACCTTACCCTTTCTCGACAATCCTACTTGAAGGTCCTTACAAAGGGGAGAACCTACTCAGCTTTTTGGTTGAGTATTAACTTTGGAAATTGGTATATACTACCGATACCCTTATCACTATAGTGTGTGAAGTGAGGGGGTAGGCCCTAATACCAATACATGTATTGATTTCCAATACAAATATTTTTGAGAGCCTTATATTCTTGAAACCAACCATAGACTTATCTTCTAGTACCTACTCTACAAACCAAATTCTTCTTCACACTTTCTAACTAAGGCATAATCCAAAAGTGAGTAAAAGGTACCCTACAATTTTAAATGCACTTTAGGGTATGTTTTTTATTCCCTTGAGATCTTTTATTTTGTTTGATTTGTGTTTGAGTTATGAGCTTTCCTTTATTCCTTTCTATTTTTTATATGGTTTTTACTAGACAATAATTGAGAAATCAAACCAACAAGGAGCCACCTTCCTCTTTTTATTTCTCCATAGAGAATACCTTAGATGTTGAGGGTTCTCCCCATCCTTCTACCCCCTACCATTCCTTGGATACTTTCCCAAGGTGGAATGGATTTCTCCACCTTCCTTGATAACAACCCTATGGCCCTCCAACATTACCTCAACACCCTGTCTCACTATACCCCTACTTGGGTTCCTCCTATGGATCCACCTTATGGGATTCCTCCCCATATTATGGTTGCTACTACCTCTACCCAACCTATGATCACTCAAACATCTCCTTCCACCAATCATCCATCCACTACCTCAACCCAAACTCAATCAAATAACCCAATGAATAACCAAAAACCCCCTACACCAACCAATAACACCTCCAACATAGGGGTAACCTCACCTCTTGTCACCCATACTACACCCAAAATGGGGATATCTTATACCCATATTACCACCATTCTTCTTATCACTACCAACCCACCAATTTCCTCCCCACTTCAAAATGTGGTGCTTTTTATACCTTTTACCCTTCCACCAATCAGTATTAGAGTTACCAATCACCCACAACCAATTAACCATACCATACCTCTAACCCAATACATATCAATTCCCAAATATACCAATCTAATCATACCTCCAAACCAACCCACATTAACTCCTCAAAAAGTACTTATGACACCCTATCCATGTTATACTCCTAATCCACAAGGATATATAGCTCCATCTTCTACCCAAACTCTTGTGCTTATTAACCCTTATGTGGCATCATCCCAACCCACAATGACCATATATCAATATGTGGAATCTTATAAAACTTCTACCATCTATCCATATATTACATCCACCCAACCCCAATAAAACTTACCATACAATAATGGTGCTCCCCAACCCTAAACAGCTTTAGTCAAAATGTTAATAGACAAAATGACCAACCTAGAGTCATCCATCTCTGGGGATCACAACCTCTTGTCTTATGATCAAATCTGTAATGAACCTATTCACCTGTATCTTCCTATCCAACCTTACCCTCCTCAATGGAAACTACCCAAATTTTATAAGTTCCAAAGCAAAGAGGACCCCCAACAACACCTAAGGGCATTTTAGCATTCTTGCTACTTGATTGTTTATGATGATGTTCTCCTTCACACATTTTCTATGTCTTTATTTAGACTAACATTAGATTTGTATAGTTCTCTTACCAATCACTCCATATTTTCCCTTTCCCAACTTTCCTTAGACCATTTCTTGACCAATATATCTAAGAAGGTCTCCATCATCAACCTCTACTCCATTAGGCAATTTGATGATGGGTCAATTGCCAATTTTTTAGCTTGATGGAGAGGTCTCATCAACTAGATCTCTTTTTATTTACCCTGATAAAATTTGATTAAAATTTTCTCTCATGCTTGTGCCAAACACATTTCCCTTACTCTATAGGTTCAAAATTTTATAACCTTTGATGAGGCTTTCACCATGACATGCAAACTGAAAATTAGAGATATTGATGATGAAAAGTTGAAACTAAGAAATAAAAAATATAGCTTCAAATCTAATGACCCTTCCCCATCTAAAACCACCAACCCATATAACCACCTTAACACCAAACCAAAGGTGGCCACAAACACGATTGTCCTTAAAATAGTTCCACCTTTGGTTATCCACCAACCCAACCAAACCAACTCCTCTAATTCCTCTAATCAACAAACCCAAAATCAAAATTGGGTTACCCCAAAATAATACACTTTGCTAGGGGAGTTATATAATTTAGTTTTGGACAAATTACATAAAGCCAACATCATACAAAATTCACTATCAAACCTCCTCTCCAATTCAATGCTTCTCACCCTGTGCCCAGTTGGCACAAAGAGAATGATCTATGTGCTTTCCACCATGTCATTGGATATGATATTAATAGGTGTAACACCTATAAAACCATTGTCTAAAACTTGATTAATAAAGGAGAACTTATATTGGACAACCCTAATGCACCACAAAATCAATCATTTGACATATTTCAACAACCTTTTCCCAATCATGCCCCTCCTACCAACCACAATAACAACAAACTAGAATCATCTCACACTCATGAGGTCCATACAATCAAAGTTATTATTAGTGACCCTGTCATTGAGGAAACCATTTCCTCAATCACATCTTCCTCTATTCCACCTATTGAAATTATTGAATCACTCTCCATTTTTTTTGACACTCAAACAAAGGAATCAACCACCCCATTTCCTTCACTTGATGATATAATAGACCTACCCACATCTCCTTTGATATAAATACCTTATAAGGCAACCAAAACCATCACACCTTCCTCCCCCATAATGGAATCACCCACTCTCTTGTTGGAAACTATTCTGCAAGGGGAGATCATTGTATCTACTCCTTCCATAGAGAGAACATCCCAAATCTTAGAACCTTTCATCAAGGACAAGGAGGAATAAACCATTCCCTTACCTTAACCTATGGGCCTAATCTTTGAATATGATGCCTAAGGAACCAAACCAAATTACAAACCCTTCTCTAGACTTGTCCAAAACCTTGAATTATATTCTCAACCCAATATGGATCGAGCCACCTTTTGGTACCATATTGGGATCCCTTATCAAAAAAATCATGAACCTTTAACATCTTTCTCATCACCATTAAACCTATCATCACCTCAATCCTTTCATCAAACACTTCTCCTTCAAAAATTGTCGAAGAACCATCTAAACCACCTCCATCTAAAATTGTCAAAACACTTTACACCTCTTTAACCAAACCCATCAAAAACTTGGAGATACTCCTTAATCCTATCCTTATTCACCAATATTTGAAGTTGGATTTAAACCCATCTAGTCCACTCAATAAAACCTTAACCAAACTAACCAAGAATGTAGAGCCACCCAAACTCCTACCTAAAACTAGAACCATACTACCTCCTTCCCTCTTACCTTCTATCTTGGGACCCCATACTTCTTCCATCCTAGGAGCTCATCCTTATATCAAGAAGGTGAACCCTAATAAAACTACCAAAACAAAAGTTCCTCTTTTCATTCTACCTTTACTTACCCCCTCCAAAACATCAACCTCCTCATCATGTTTATCCAAACTATCTACCTCTACATACCCACCTATCTCTGAACCTTTATCATCTTAATCATCCATCTCCAAATATTTTACCTTTAAATATTACACCTAAAAAACATCTAACACCAAAAAAACCCAATGAAACCCTTCTACCAAAAGCATTCTACCACTCATAACTTCCACAGTGAAGCCTTTTTCGAAGAAGGCTCCAACCCCAAAAACTAAAATCCCATCACCCATGACACCTTTACTTGAATCTGATTCGACCATTTTTAAAAGGTTGTTCCAAACCTCTTCCTTAAACCTACCACCAATCAAACCCTTTGACCCTTCAATTCCTAAACCATCTTGGTTCAATGACAATTTAATATGCTCATACCATAGGACACTTGGACATGACATAGAGAACTACAATGCTCTACAAGATCTTGTCCATAACTTATGGTATGAGGATGATCTATTGTCAGAGGAACCTATATTAATCCCATTGCCAACCCAACCACCAAATGAACATATCCAACACTTATCCACTCCCCCACTCTAACCCAAGAGTGAAGAAGATCCAAAGTAGCCCTCTAGCCCAACACCTCCCCTCATCCACACTATCTATATGGTCACCTAATATCAAGCCCAACAAAAGGATAAGGGAAAGGCCAAAGTGTCCATTCCATGGACATATCCTTCCACCCCTCAACCTCCCAATAAAACTCAAGCACCTTCACCTTCCCCTTCACTAAAACCCAAAGTATCCATTTTGGGTGCTCCTCCCTCCAAACCTTCTAAATTTATCCTATGAGTAGTTCTAAAATAAATTCACAAGACACTAGTGAAGATGAGCCTATCGAGCAGATCAACACCTCACCCCATCACCACCAAGCACTGATATAGGCCCTATAATCTATAGAGGTCCAACTCAAAGACCCTCAACCTCTTGCATCTTTTGTCAAAACCCTTTGACTTTCCTCCCTTGTCACATTCAAGGATTCAAATATACCTTCTATTCATCTTGAAGATCTAGATCCTCCCCTTTTCATCACTACATACATCAATCAAAATTGCATCAAAAGGGTGATGGTTGATGGAAGAGATAGTATTAATATCATCTCCTCTCATGCTTATGACCAAATCAAACTACCAAAGAATATCATGTCAAAAACCTTAATGGTTCTCCATTCCTTTAATGATACTATGGTGACAACCTTGGGAATAATCATGTTCCACATATGCTTAGAATCTCACATGCTTCCAGAGATATTATATGTCCTAGAAGGCATGTTTTAATATAATGTATTACTTGGATGCCCTTACATCAATATGTCAAGTTTAAACATGAAGGTCAAGTCATTACCACACAAGCTAACCCAAGTCTTTTCACATCTTGTAACATGAAATATTGACCCAATGACATTATTCTTCCTCACTCATCCACCTCACCACAGACCAAAAACAACCCCACCTCTACCATCGATAAATCTTTAACTAACTCCTTAATCCCTTCTTCTCAGATCCCCATAGAGGACCCCTTGGAACCTATGTTCCAACATTTATCACTGGGAGAGTATCATCTTTTGGCCTTGGATGCCTTCACTACTCCTAAAGAGTATGGGAACCTTAACCATGAACCTTATTATGATCATAATATCATAACTATCATTCCATTCAAGATTCCCAACCACCAAACCAATTTCATCTATAAGGGACTCAATCAACCACTTCTCACTTCCATCACCACCTCTTCTATTTGACCATTCACTTCTAATTTCTCCTATTTAGACAAACCAAAATTTGCCAAATTGTACCTTCAAAAGTGCAACTATAAGATATTTGACCTCGATAGTTATGAATATGGACCCCATGAGTTACATTTGATCAAAACCCAAAAACTTCATGAGCTATTTGGCCTTGGGTTCGTACCACCAGAATAACCCACCAATTAAGCCAAACCTATCACCACCATTGAGAGGACATCTCATCCTCAACAAAACCACCTATTTTGAAGTTTGAGGATTTCAAAATCATTCCTTTTAACCTTTTTTAGTCAATATCATTAGTTTGGGCCCCCTAACCTATCAAAAGGATGACTGAACTAAAACCTTTCCTCTAATTCATCTTGAAATGGTAGAAAATGATTCTACTAACATCCCATGTTAAGATGATGATTCTATTCTCACCTATCTTAGTGTGGGGGATTATTCTATCAATAAATCCCTCCCTCTTGAAAATGAAACCATGTTGAATGAATCCACTATCAATGTCAACTTGGGCACTCAGGATAACCCCCACATTATGAATATTTGTCAATCCTAATATTCCTTGGAGCAATAGGATTACCCTTACTTCCTTCATGACCAAAGTATAACATTTGCTTTGTCTTATTAGGATATGCCTAGAATTTACCCTTATGTTTTTCTTCACATCATCATCATCCATCCTGATACTAAGTCTGTTAGGCAAAAAGCTTTGTAAGATGTGCCCTTGTATTGCCCTTCTAGTCAAAGAAGAGCTTTAATGCCTCTTATCTATCAAGTTCATCCAAAAAATTGACTATCCCCAATGGGTTTCTAACATCATTCCCATTACCAAACTCATAGGGGGACTTTGCCTCTATATTGACTTTCATGACCTCAACCTTGCTTGTCCAAAGTATGACTTCCATTTGCCTAACATTGACCAACTTGTTGATCTAACAGATGGCCACTAGATGTTCTCTCTCATGGATGGATTCTCAAGATATAATCAAATCTTGATTTACCTTGAGGATCAACATAAGACTTATTTCATTTCCCAATGGGGAACCTTCTGATATCAAGTCATGCCATTTAATCTAAAGAATGTTGGAGCAACCTACTAGCGTGCGATGACCTACACCTTCCATGATCTCATCCACAAAAGTTTAGAGGATTATGTAGATGATCTCCTTAGGAAATATAAATATCTCAAGGATTATCTAGATGTTCTTAAAATCATCTTTAAACTCCTAATCCATTTTCATGTCTGACTCAACCCTAAGAAATGTGTTTTTAGGTCTTATCTAGAAAGGTTCTTGGCTTTATCATCTCTCTTCAAGAAATTAAAGTAGACCCTACCATAGTCTGATCAATCCTTGACATGCCACCTAGAACCCACCTTAAGCAACTTTATAGCCTATTGGAGAAGCTTTAATCCATCCATCATTTCATCTCTCAGGTTTTAGACATATGTCAACCCTTTCACCATCTTTTCAAGAAGGATACATATTTTAAGTGGACCAAGGACTACTAATAAGCCTTTGAATCACTCAAAGAATACCTTATTTCTCCACCTATTCTTACCCCTCCTAAAGAGGACCAAACTTTCTATATTTATATCTCGACCATGGATAATTCCTTAGGGGAAATGCTCACTCACAATGTTGACCAAAATAAAAAGCAAGATGTCTACTATATAAGTTATACACTTATAGATTATGACACTTGGTACACCCATACCAAGAAGTTTTATCTCACCCTAATCTTCATGTCTACCAAACTTCATCATTACCTCCTCAATCACAAAACCTATGTCATCATTCATACCAACCCACTCAAGAATATGCACTCTAAACCATACCAAAACTAGTGTCTGGCTAAGTGGCTCATGACCCTAGTTGAGTTTGACCTTGATTTCCTCTAGAAAAAGTTGATTAAAGGTCAATTCATTACCAACTAATTAGCTAAATATCCGTTGCTAGACAAGCAACCACTTTCTCGTATATTTCTAGATGAGTCCATCACAACTCTTTCTCAAGAGTACATTACCTACCAAATGGCCATGTTCTTTGATGGCTCAAAGTGCCACTGTGGTGGGTTTACTAAAGTTATTCTCATCCCCCTTGATGGATAACCTCTTCCTCTTTCTTTCAAACTTGATTTTGAGTGTACCAACAATATGGCTAAGTATGAAGCCAAAGTAATAGGTCTCCAAACCACTCTAGCCTTGGGAGTTAAGATGATCAATATCTTTGGTAATTCCCAACTTGTAGTCAAACAGGTCAATGGATCCTACCAATGTAAAATGATGTCTTGAAATAGCATAAACAACTAGTAAATATACTCTTAGCATCATTTGATCATTACCTTATCCAATATGTTCCATGATCCACCAACAAGTTCATGGATACAATGGTTTCCCTTGCTTCCTAGATCCCATATCAACCTTCCAATTCTAAGATTTTTGTCACGATTCATCATTTTATCACACCTTCTTATATCCAATCTGACCTCCCTACTATATGTAATGTGGAGGAATATTCATCAGACATTTGGTACAAATAAACCTTTGACTACCTCAACCTCGACATCATTCTTCCCAACCTCTATAGGAATTCATAAAAAGCCTTTGTTTAGAGTACCTCTCATTATATCACACTAGAGGGAATTATTTACAAATGTAGTTTCAATGGCCTCCTTATCTGATGCCTTCATAGTCATGAAGCTTCTACTGCTATCAAGGAAACACATGATGGAATCTATGGGAGACACTTTCATGGTCTAGTTGTCGCTAAACATATCCTTCACCTTGTCTATTATTGGCCCACCTTAAACCTAGACTATTATGATTATGTAAATAAGTGTGTTAAATTTCAATAACATGCTAATTTACATCATGCACCAGCCCATGGCCTTCAAGTATCCAAGGACATCTAGCCCTTCTCATAATGGGGACTATATCTCATTGGGGAAATCAATCCTCATTATTCATAGTGGCACCACTATCACCACCATTGAGTATTTTACCAAGTGGGTAGATGTTATACCTCTCATTTCAACCAAAACATAAAAGATAGTTGACTTCATCAATCATCATATCATCTATCACTTTGATGTTCCCCATAAGATCATCATTGATAATGACAAATATTTCAAAAATAAAAAGTCCAAGGTATTTTTGATTCATTTAGCATCAATTTAAGCTTTTCCTCACCTTATCATCCAAAAGAAAATTGGTGGGTGAAGCTTCTAACAAAATCCTCAACAAGCTATTAACTAAAATGGTCAGTGCTTATTGTTGATATTGGCACTTGTATATCTCCTTCACTTTATAGGCCTATTGCACTAGCATTTGAACCTCTATGAGTGCTACCCAATCCTCTTTGGTCTTTGGAGTAGAGGCAATTTTGCCTCTTGAAGTCCAGATTCCCTCTCTTCATATATCCTTATAAAACATCATTTTTGAGAGTGACTATCATCAAGAGCATCTAACATGATTTGAGTTACTTGATGAGCACTGCCTAGCTATGCTTAACCATATTTGTGTCTATCAAGAGTGAGTCAAGTGCACTTATAACAATCAACTAAAATAATGAGAATTCAACAATAGAGATCTCATCCAGAAGGAAAATCAACATGTGACCAATATGGAGAAAAGTAAGCAAGGAAAGTTTGCTTTTAATTAGCTCAGACCCTGCATCATAACCCACAAGTATGGATCAAGATCTTATCATTTATCTTCTCTTAAAGGCAAGCCAGAACCTAAGCCTCTCAATGCTTTGCATCTACATCCTTTTTTTGTTAAAAAGGGATCAAAATCACCTTTTGTCTAAATTTAGCTCATCCCTTAATTTATGATATTTTTCACCTTTCTCACACCTTCATCTTATCCTTTTGAGGACAATCGATTACAACATAGAACCATGTGATTAACCATCATAGTCATATCCTTATCCTTTACATGGGTATCATGGATCTACCCATGGCATGGTTCTCATGGATAATTTTCATCTCTAATTGGATTAAATCCCATGGTCATTTTCTCTCAAACCACTCCTTTATTCTATCATTGACATTCTTGTGATCTAGGTTTTTCCCTCATAAAGGTAAACCTCTAGGACTATATAGACTTGTCCATGTCTAACCTAGCATCAAAATAATTTGAGATACCAAAATATCACTTGGGTCAAACATCTCTAGCATGTAGATTCCTCCCTTGAAGGATAGCTACCCAAGATCTAAAATTCTTAAAAAGATAGACTACCCCTTGAAGGATAGATACCAAAATGAATAATTCCAAACTTAAACCTCTCCCTTGAAGTATGGCTAAGTCAAACTTGTTATTATAAATCATTTGAATCTTTTTTCATTGACTAGCTTCACAAACCTATCAAAATCAATAAAAAACTATCCCAAGAAAGTTGCAATCAGCTTTCATATATAACATTAGTGGACTTCTCACATTGATCATTATGCACCTTGAATTAAAACACGAACTTGTCTATTATGGCTCATAGGTCACCTATAGAAGGGTCAAACCAACCCTTAGGAAGGTTACACTACCCTTCACCTGACCTATCACCTATCTACCCTTTGTACCATCTACATACCAAGGGATTTAGAGCTAACTTGACATGATGTGATCAAGATACCATTTTATCAACCAATGCATGCTAATGCAAAGCATTCAAAAGGCTTATGTTCTTTAATAAAATCTAACTTTGGGTTTTGTTTTGTCTTTGCCAATGAAGAAGCATCATGCCTTCTTCTTTACCCTCTCATAATTGGTTCATGTATTCACTTAGATGTATGTCTTGTGATTTTCATCTCTCTTATCGCATCTAGTTTTCTTATATAGCTTACTTTATGTGCTATCATCATAAACATTATAACCATAACCTAAAACATAGCCACATCACATATCCATGATCACAACTTTAATCATAAACCACATTATAATCATAATCATAATAAATCATAACACCATAAACATCATAAACCACATTACATCTATAATCATAAACCATGATCACATCACATATCCATGGTCATAACTATAATCATGAACATCATATCGATATTCAAAACAAAGAATCACCATAATCATGTATAACTATTCATCATAAACATCATCCATAATCAACACATGCCTAAGCTATTGAGTCTACATTTCATAAGCATAATCATAATAAACTATAAACATTAGAGCCAAGAATTATAAAATTGAATCATAAACCAAAAAATAACATCTACATATCATCATCACATCATATACATCATGTCTCATTACAATAAAATAGTAATTATAATAATGTGCATCTCACTCTCTCAAAACATGTACATCTATTGCATCAGCTCACAGGCCAGTATCAAAATCATATACACCTATATATATACACATATCATAGCATTCCCTTCGAGCATCACTACCACCTAGTACCTACCTTCTTGAGGTGCCTACCTATCCACTCACTAAAGCAACCCACTGACCTAGGGTCATTATACCTACACCACCTACCAAACTAGATATGTACTCACCCCATTGGGGCTCATCAAGATAACATGTCAAAACTATGGCCTCATATCATAAATCTTCAATGGTGGGAAAGTAACATGATATGGGGATACTACCTGGTGGTCCTATTGTTGCTACAGCTCCTCCTCTAGCCTATTTCATAGAGTCCCTCTCCTGGGTCACCAAGGCTAGTGTGGTCCTAGCCTAGTCTCTCTCACCCATCATAGTCACCACCTAACCCTATAATGTCATAACTTGGCCCTATAATGTGACCACCTATCCCTATATAGTTATAATTTATGTCTGTGTAGTAACCAATATTGCTCCTAGCTATCCATCAAGGCCACCTCCTTATACCTATACCTATGGACCCCCACTAATTAGGTCCAAATCTATGGGCTACCTTCTCCCATCATCCTATCCAAAATCTATAGATGCGTAGAGGGAATAATACCATGCTACATAGCCATAGACATATCCTACATCATTTATCTTTTCTCTAATAGGAAACTCATCACAATCAAGAATCACCTCCTTTAGCTATGGCTCAGGAAGAAAAAACTTAGCATCCTCTCACCTATATCTCAGGAATGGACCTAGAATCCCTTGTATTAGGCCAAACTACCTATGAACCATATCAAAAGGGATGAGCTCAATCTCACCCTCTCTCCTCTCAAAGATCTACCTATAGCTCTGCATCGATAAAATGTATCAAATATAGTGGGCTCACCTCAAAAATACCTTTAGAACCAATGAATGCCATGCACACCTCCTCTACGACTTGTGAGTGCATAATCACTCCTCCACCACATAAATACCACCTTAAAGTCCATCTAGGTATATCCCTCCCATGGCAACCCCATCAGTCTCAGAACCTAGATATGCTCATAGGCCCAACAATACAACATAAACCCCATACCTTTGATGTGCTCAAAATCCCCATAAATCTATGTATATCTATTAAAAAAAAATTGGTGCCCATCCAAAAACTCTGACCAAGCAACACCTCCACCAATATACCTAGTAGTAGATAAGGAAACTTCCCACTGCTCAAATTTGTTAATGCAAAGTTGGAAATTTCCATCATCATCATCATCATCATCATCATCATCATCATCATCATCATCAAACTTTGATCATCTCTATCCCTCTGATATAAAGTTATGTAGCAAAGCCCTTTAGCATGCCATATGGTAAAGGCCTGATCCTCACCATATAGGAGCTATATATGATCATATTTCTCCTCTCTCTCAATATGGTATAATAGCTCCCCCTAAATCAATATCCATGTAATCTAATGAAAATCCTCTAGCAAGATAGTCATCTTGTCAATCAGTAAGAGAAATATATTCATGGCTGGATCCCATCTATCGATGAGGGCCATGTTCATCATTGTATCTTGTGTCATGTACTAAAAGTACATCATCACACTGAGGCCAACCTCCTCTATATGCACCCAATCATCATCTATCATCTCATGATGGATCTCTATAAATATCCTAGGAACTTGATCCTACATCTAGATTTGATCTCGTGCCTTCAAAGTCCAAATTAGAAAAACCACTTACTTTTCTATTAACTACTTTGCCCATGGACAACATCCTTTTTAACTCATTTATCCTACCTAAGAACACCTATTTTACCCCATTTAAAACTACATCAACCTCTTTTTTCTAACCTTCCCACCTCATCTACCCTTACCCTATTACTTTAACTATACTTCCATGAAAAAACATAGTTTAAAATCTAATTTTGCCTTAGCTTTTTATCAAATAATTAACCCTTTTTTATTGATTGTTGATTGTCAGATTGCCATTTCACCTCTGGTCCTCAATCATTGATAGTTATCTATGACCACTGATAGTTGGGTATGACCATCAATGGTCAGCTATGACTGTCGATGGTCGGGTATGACTATCGATGGTTATTGTGTGAGACCATTGGTGGTAAAACACCTAACCCTATCTACCCAAAAACATCTACACAAACCACCCCTATCTAACACCTAATTACCCTAATTTTTTTCTTTACCCCAACCTTAACTTATATAATTCTCCAATTTCAATTTTCACCCTCTAATTTTAACCAATAACCATAAAACCTAAACCTAAGGAAAACCCCTAAACCCTCCCCCCAAATCAATCACAAATCAACAAAATTCAACTACCAACCAACCAAATTAATCTACTATATCAATTTAAGGTAGCACCTGCCTCATTTATTAACCACCATTGAGGAGGAATCCTAGCTTCCATTGCTCAGTTACATCCCTATCTACCTTGCATCCTTGGTCTCATGCTAGATCAAATCAACACCAATCAACTAATCAGTAATTGGCCCCACCTCATTAGTCCTCTCACACAAAATGCTAAGGATATTGGTAAACTCAAAATCAAGAGAGTCAAAATCACAAAGTGAAAATGACTTATCTTTTTCACTTTTTATCCTCCATAGTTTTAGGGTTTCCCCTAACTATCAATGGTCAAGGTGACCATTGATGATCAAATTTGGGGACCCTCAATCATTGATGGTCAGGATCTCCCCTTTTCAATAATTTTGGCATCAAAACTTTAGTGTCACCGTTTGGAGAGTAACTTCTTTGCATACTAAACCAACCATATCCACCTTGACATTGGCCATTTTTGGCATGAATTATCACATATTTTACAATGACCTTACCTTGGTCTTTTTAATCACACTAACGAACCTTTCCATATTAAACATTTGAATTTGCACCACCTAGTGCACACCAAACCATTTTAGTTTTTGCAAGAGAACTTCATACCTTAGATACCTATGAAAACACCAAACATATATAAGAGACTTGATAGGAATAACTCGATCAACTATGCCTAACACTATGGCCCGATTACCCTATCACTAGTCCTTCTAGAATTGACCTTATTTTTACCAACCATGGTAATGTATTCTTTGTGTGATCTTGACTATCACACTTAGTCATATTTTGTGTGCATGGTTTCACTCTAAATGCCCAACCTTTTATCACCAACCTTATGAGTCACCATAATTCACTTATCAGACCCACACTCGATTCGGTTTTACTTCATTAACTCCTAGTTTAATGGGGAACACCTCTTCCCATACTTGGGGCAACCAAACATTTGACCTACAATCCATTTTTTTTTATAGCTTGCTGACATAAACTACATAAGAAAAAAGGGAAAAATGTAGACACCAAAATTTTGCACACTATAGTTATGAATGTCAAAACACCCCTAGACTACCTTAGGACCCCCTTGTGACCAATTTGACCTTTTGACCTCTAACTGAGCCTAACCATGGTCAATTTGGACAACTAACCAAACCCACCCTTTTACCCCACTTAACATTTGACACTCAACCATTGATGGTCAGAGTGACTATCGATGGTCACCTTGATCACTAATGGTTAGGTCCCTTCCCTATTTGAATAAACAAAACACTCCCTGTGTATAAGATAACATGACATAGTGTAATATGGCCACCTTACCCATTGCTAACACATCATGATGCATAAAAATTATCATCTTAACCTCCTATGGAACCTTCTACCTCCATATCTCTTTGCCTATAAAATGAGGGGAGTAATAGGTGAATATGGATCCATAATCGAGCATTCTATTACATAGGTAATCAAGATATCAACTAGCAAGTCTTATTTTTAGTAATTCAACAACTACAATAGAGACCTGAACCCCTACCAAAATTAATCTTGAAGAAAATATTTTTACTCTACCAAAATTGCTCTAAGATTAGCCATCAGCCATCAAGTAACAAACTAGGTACATTTTGTATTTCAAGTTTTTTTGTTTGGTTTCTGACTTCCTTACCCAAATTAGACCTTTCTACATCTTATCTCCTAACCCCTGACCTTAACCAAATCCTAAACCATAGACTAACCCATACTATGGCCTTTTATTAAACTCTTTCAAAACTCATAATAACTATCGATGGTCACCCTGACCGCTAATGGTCACCTTCAACCGTTGATGGTCACCCATCCACCAATGATTAGCTTAACCACCAATGGTCACCCTGACTATCGATGGTCAATGTGGTAGGAAATAAAAAATATTTTTTTTTACCTACTTACCACCAACCAAATTCTACTTTCTATGTCTCTACTTGTTTATAAAGGCCTCACCTATTTTCTAAACCCAACCTAACCTATTTAGCATTAGTATTGAATTGTTATTTGATTAATTAATTTATTTTATTTATCAAGAATTTATTTATTCTTGTATTCCCTTTTAGTCTTTTATGTGATTTGATTCAAGTAATTTATCTTTATTTCTTTCAACTTAACTATTTTAAGAGTGGATTGACAACCTCTTAGTAAGCTCACATTTCTTGGATCTAGTTCATGCTAGGCAATCCACCTTGCTATCCATCTAACAACACCCTTTGCATGAGTGATTTCTTATCTACAGGTCATTCTTCTCAAGACAAAGATGGGTTCTTCATGATCATCTAGATCACATATACACAAATAAATAGGTTCTTCTACCACACCCTTATTACTAGCTTCTTACTTATTTCTTTCTAAGAAATAAATTCAAATTGAGAGAAACACCTTGATAACATAGAATGTGTGAGATAATGGAAGAATGTAGATAGGTTGAGGATCAATGAAATCAAAAAACCTTCACATATTAGTCATTTTAACCACATTCTCTTCAAAAGTGGGCTCAACAAGACTTTCTACATTTTTGGTGGAAGGGGTGAGCTTGTCTTGAGTATCTTGATTAGGTTGATGATTAGGAAGAGGGTATTTGTAGATATCCAAATGATCATTATATTAATTTAAGGCTTGAGATCTAGTATGTGATATTTTATCCTTAACATCAATGTCATAATATTATTACACTATCTAATAATATAATCATGAGAAAAATTATGACCAAAAAGAAAATCCATAGCTAAATTACAGAGCTGGCTACATGTCTCATGAGAATGATCCCAACTAGCATGAAACTAATAAAACTTTTTAGGATCATACCAAGATTTTATAGGATGAGTAGGGTTAATTTATCATGGTAGAGGCCTAGGTAGATGCTTAAGTAATTCAATTGAGGATAAGGGTTTGTGAATGTTTATAGTAGTTGGTGAAAATAAATGAGGATGGGTATATTATTAAGAAGGGTGAGCTGGTTCTGAAGATTGGTTAGCAATGACAACTTGGATAGTTTGAATGGTGTCATAAGAATCCATGACACCATCATTGGTAGCATTACAATTTTTATTCTTAAGTAAGAGATGAGGACCCACAAAAGCTTGGGGTGACTTAAATTAATGCATAAGGAAATATTGATGTTTAGTTTGGTCAATATCCTCCTCCAAAGTACATGTAGAGAGAGTGCGGACCCAATATTATAACTTGGAAAAAAGAGAATTAGTGAAAAGATGGAAAAGGTTATCATTGACCATGTTATGTTCACATTTTATTGAAAAAGTTTTCCACCTTTTAATAATAGACTCACTAGTTTTATTTTCAATTTGTTTGAAATTTATGAAGTGGGCCAAGGTGTTTTCGAGAAGATTACTAGTTTGAAATTCTTGAACTAAATCATTCACTAAATCCTCCAAACTATCAATATAATAAGTTCTCAGTTGATTGTACCAATATAAGGCATAACCTGTGAGGGTTTTGACTAAGAGTTTGGTAGCAACAAAGGTGTTTAATTTGACCCAATCCTTATAAAGAAGATTTTAAAATGTTTTAAGATGAAGGATAGGATCAGTTGATCCATTATAATAAATTGTAAGGGTGATACCTCCTATATCAATATTAGCAATTTGAGTGGTAAGAGGCTCATTTTGAAGATGCTTAATGGTTTTGTTGACCAAAGGAGGTTGAGAAATGAGATTTCATTGGGAATATCAAAGAGGAGAAGGGGGAACATTTTGATTATGCATTCCCCAGGTCATTGGTTGAGGATGAGTGTGAAGATGGAGAAGGTGATTTTGCATTATCATCATTTGATTTATGTTATGTATTTGAAAGCTATTCATTTGATTGAGTGTTTGTAACAAGAGTTTGTGGGTTTGATCAGTGTTATTGGCATTATTTGAAACATTAGAGTTGGTATTAGTGGATTGGGTACCACTATTAGAATTAATAGGAGCTTGAGAGAAACTATGAGAATGAGAGACACTAGTGGAATAATTTTCTTGTGAAGAAAAATAAAGATGGGTGAATGGATGATAAGAGGAAGCACTATAAGCATGGTTACCTTGGGTAGCAAACAATGCACTAGTAGAAGGATTAAAGATAGTGGATCTTAGGAGAGGCCCACTAGATGTATAACCTGCCATGTTAGTGGAAATACTAGGCATGAAGGTGGAAGAATTTAAAGAATAAGAGGTCATGGTATGAGAAGGGGTCATAATCAAGGGAAGAGGATGAGAATCAAAGAAAGTGGCACCTCTAAATCCATTTGAGAATATAGGAGTAGATGAATGAGGCTCTTCAACTTGACCACTAATCATGAGATGGTAAATGGTAGAGGGATCATTTACTTGATGTTGAGGAAATTATAAGATAAAAAAGAGCATTTTGAGGGTATACTTTAATTTTAGTTGGTCTTCTAGGGAGAAGAGAGGATTATGTTACAAAGAGGTATTAGGAGGAGTCCCATAGTTTATAGTGAGAGTGTTTATGTGAACATTACTCTCATCTAAGAAAGTATCCCTACTCTGCATATGGGAGACCCTATGAGGATTGGCAAAAATCATCATGTTCATTAAATTAAACTCAGTGTTATCTTCAAACAAAAAATTCATGATGAAGTAAAAGGATTAAAAACTATGTAAGAGAATTGTAAAAGCAAGGAAACAAGAAGTGACAAAAATAGTATAGGGTCGACTAGGTTGACCAAGTACAAGGAATAGGGCTTGAAAATAGTACAGGGTTAATTAGGTTGATCCAGTATAGAAAATAGAGGCTAAAAATGTGTATAGGGTCAACTAGGTTGATCTAATACAAAAAACAAGGAAAATCAAATAGCCTATAACATACTGTGTCAACTGAAATGATCATGTATTGAGATAAAAATAATTTTGCAAATATTTAGAAAAGAAAGAACTAAATGGAAACAAACAATGAATTGGATCAATGAGGGTGGTTCAATTGAGGGACATAACATAAAACCTTGCACCAACACTAGCCAATGCAAATATTTACAATATAAAATACAATTAAGAAAAGAGCAAGTAATCAAATTGAAAAGTAAATGCTAACTAGATGGTCAACCTGAATGTTATTAGATTATTTATAATATAATTTTAAATGTGATAGAAAGTTGGATGTAGTCAAGGAACTACAAAGCAATTTATAGATAGTTTCAGGATGTTTGGGCTAAAAGGGATCTGCATTGGCAATGGTACAGGCTTGGTATTGGGGCCTACCGGCTAACTTCACACACCACAACGATAAAGGTGTTGGGTGCTTATAAAAAATATACCATTAACCACATATTTATACTTTTCCCAAAAACCTAGTCAACTTTCCCTTTGGTGATGAAATAAGTAGGTAGGCCTTGGGTAGACAATTGTTAAAGTGCTTGCTTCAGATTTTATGTTTTATTCATGTGTGCATAAAATAGAAAATAGTGAAAATAAATGGTAAATTTAAAACCACCTAATTGGATTATGTGATCTATTCTAAGCATGCAAGTAATGAGAAATGAAAATGTGAGATAATTACTGGCATATAAAGGTTAATTCTAACTTTAAAACATGGTACAATGTCAATTTAGTCGATAGTGTATACACAAAATATAGAGTAGAGTTGATAGTGTCACCTTTGTACTATGGAATTAAAGGTCTAAAAATGAATAGGGTTGACAAATTTGACCTAGCTATTCAGACAACATATAAAATTAAAAACTAGGTCGATAGGGTAGATCTAGTTGACTATACAAGGGCAGTTTTAAAGAATGTAAATTGTGAAAAGAAAGACTATAAGAAAAGAGAGAAAGGATAGAAAGGAACCTTGGTGATTTTGAATATGGAAATAAATGATATTGATGTCAAGTAACCTTGATAAATACCTAAAAATTTTACTAACAAGGTTGACTAGGTCTATCCAGCTTTGCAAAATCCTATTGTTGAGTGCCCAAAACGTACAAGTCTGAATGGGTTGACTTAGTAGTCTAGATCAGATGTCTAAAAGTATATAAAAATATACTAGGTTAACTGGGTTGAACCAGTAGCATGTACCTAAAAAAGAGCTTGCACAAAAAGAATAGAGTCATTTGTAGGCAACTGTGTTAAACCTATGCATAGAAGTTAGAATTGGGTCAATGTAGTCAACCCAGTATGGTAAATATATGATAAAAATAATGAAAAAATAAGTGAGTAAATCCTACAAGGGTTAGTTCACATCAGTTTCACTAGAATGTATGCAATTAGAAATGCAATATCTATATAAAACAATCCTAACTCAAAGAAGATAGAGCATACCTACATTTTTGATTGGGAATAAATTTGTTAAGTAGAAGCATGACCAATATGGGGATCCTATAGACCTGATTATGGGATAATTGATCACAATACACCATGTTAATGAGGGTTCCAAAGACGCCAGTCTAACACAATCATGTAATAACCCTCAGGGTGTCCTAGGTTTTGATATTTCACCTGTACTAAATACAAGAAAAGTAAATCTAATCTAATTCTTACCAAAGCTTGTGGCACAAAGTGGAGGTTAAAAATAATAAAACCAAACATGCATAGAAAACATCTACTCACATCAATGTATACATAATCTTAATACATGAAAGAGAAGAAAAAATGCATTATCTATTTACTCTTATAAAAGAGAAATAAAGTTAGGAATATTTACCTTTGAAGATGAACCCATCGAGCCTCAATCTCTCCTTTGACCAAGGTGATTCACAAGAGGTTGTTGTGGTATATAAGGATGACAAAGAAAAATCAAATCTAGGCTACACAACCTATCGATGGATCCAAAAGACTTCTCCAGAAGATAAGATATGTATCTCCATAAAAAGTATGGAACCCTAAGCTTTACTTCTCAAGTAGAATGGTCAATAAGAATATGTTCATTCGATCTCACTTATTTTCTTCTTCTTGATAAATGATGGAAATGAAATTATATATATAGGTGGATATTTACTTAAACCCTTTCAAAAATGTTGGTTGATAAGGTCGAACCTTTTGACCCTCTACACTTCTGGATAATAATTCACTAGGTCAGCCAAAGGTCAACTAGCTCCTAAGTGAAAAATACTCCAAAACTATACAGGTTCAACCCAGTTGCCCTAATATATTTGACTAATAAAAAGGAATTTAGGTGAGGAATAAGAGGATAAAATGTAGCAAATTCCTGGAATGGGTATAAAAGAGAATAAATAGCGTAGGGTAAATGGTTTTTACGAGATAAGTGTGTAGATAACAAGTGGAAAAAGGGAAAACAATCTTTAAAATCACCAATGGTATGCCCACCCCTTTCCCGATGCATCCCTTAAGGCATGCACTCAGAGACATTGAGACTAAATGGGTTCTGACAAGATACAAAGTGTCAGTAATCGATAAAAGTTTGAAAATATTATGTGTATACATTTATGAGCCATTGAAAAATAAGTCATTGATATAAGTCTACAAATCAAAGGTCACATAAGTGAGTTAAGTGTATGGGAAAATGTACAAGATGTTCACGAAATGGTTTAAACTAATATGTATGTAATGGTCAAAACTAGGATCTTCAATAAACCAGAAGATGAGAATTATTGTAAATGGTATGAATGTATCCTCCAAAAATTGAGGTTCTAAGCCAGATAATAAAATAATTAAAGGAATAAAATAATATTACAATGTAAAATAAGAATATTATCTATTCTAACTTATATGAGATTCATTGTGACCTATTCTAGGAAGATGTAATTACCTTGCATATTGTTTATGAAGTGAAAGAATAATCTATAAAGGTTATAAAATAAGAATTATTCAAAAAGAATTTATTTCAATAGGCTTCCATGTCTATAATCAACAAGATCCATGTTGGATTATTTATGATCCTATTCGTTTAGTTTATTTTATGTTTTGTTTGTGATAGTTGGTTCATGAGAATTGGTTTCATCTCATAACCACCCATAAAAGCTTTATAATCTTTACCCTCCTTTTAAATAATCATCCAAAAATAATACATTAAAATATTTTGTGTGTAAAAATTTATTCATGATGTAATTCCTCATTCCATCCCTGGAGCCATCAGTGGTATCAGATCCACAATAACAAAAGGAGAAAGTCATGAATGTGATAGTGAAAGGAGAGAAAGAGTGAATATAATATAGAATTGAAGAAAGGTGCTTTATTTTTTTCTTTTCACTATGTGATCCTTGTATTATAGTCAAATGTCTTGAGACTTCATCAAATAGAACTTCCTCTACAAAATAATGCTTTGCATCCTCTTTAATAATAAATTACAGGTAGATCACAAAACTTTTGGCTCTTGAATAATATCCATCACGCATCGCCATTGAATCAGATTGTCCTATTTTTTGAAGAAAGAAGGTAAGTGTTACAAATACATAATGTAGTATGACAAGCTATAGTTTAGAATGATGGTTGTATTTTTTTATAACAATCTTTAGGTAGTCCACATCAGGGTGTATAAAAGGAAAGAAAAATGGTGATCTGAGCATGACTCTTCATAGTAGCATGCAAGAAGTTTCTAAAGTTTTTCAAGACCCTGTTTCTTGAAAGCTTATCACCTAATAACAAAATGAAGTCTGAGGTGGAATTCACAATGTGGAGTTCAAAGTAATTAATATGGACCAATATGAAAGGATTCCCAACTTAAATATTAACATAACAATCCAAAAAAATTGGTGTAACTATTTTATAAATCCAGATACATCCCAAGAGAAAGATATAACATGTGATTTGAATTAAGTTTCTAAAACATCTTGCTTTTTCTAATTTCACTATGATCAAATGGGCCCATAATAAAGTAAAGTGTAATTTTTTCAATAGGTAGATAATGAGGTAAAATAAATTTACATGCACCAAAATATTTTATTTATTTTTACTCTTAGAAAAAGTACAATTTAAATTTAATATTTTCCCTTCAAATTCTGAACAAGTGCTTTAAGAGCAAATGGTCAAGTTTATTTTTTAAACTACTTACACAACAAGAGGTCAAGGGTTTACAACTTTATTTTGGACAAATTTTAGTTTTGACTGCCCTTGTTTTAGATTTTTTTTTTTTTTTTGAAAAAATAAGCAGTATTTATATGTTTCAAAGGCTTTGTCAAGAAACACATATGATATAAGGGTGTATTTTTAACCATAGTTAATTTTATGTTTTGGAAACATCATCATATGTTTTTTATGTCCAAATGTATTGAAAAAGATGTATAAAGGTGCATTTTTGGTGGAAACTAGCACCTTTAAAATGAAAAGTTTCAAAATTTCAGCCCATGCGTACACTATGGAATACCATCTTGTCTTTTATAGGTCCATTATGATCCTTTTGATTGAAAAAGTGTAAGTGTCAAACTAGAGATTGGAGGATTTGTTGGAGGCTAGAGGATAATTACCCTTGTCTAGTTAGTTGTTCTCATAGACATTGGGTTCAATGCTTGAATGTCAATTTAGGTAGTAGTAGTTTTGTTATTTCAATTCCAATTTTGGATTTTTATCCATCATATTTACAACATGGAGAAAACATGATTGTTTGATTTTTTTTCTCAAATTCCTTGTACTATGTCTAATTTTGCAACATTGCTTATTGCTCTCAAATATTTTGTACTTTAAATTTTTCATTTCAAATATGAAAACACTTTAAAACCACAAGTACTTATTCCAAAAATATATAAAAATAAAAATGTTTGAAACACTCACAACTCAAGATATCTAAGCATTTTAAAAGTTTACTATATTAACATTTGTCATCTATTTTATGTTAAGTAGATAACATATTTTTATTCATTTTTTAAATTCATAATGCATTTTCACAAGGTATCTAAGTCTGCAACATGAAAAATTGTATATTGCAATACCATCTTCATACATAGCAAATACTTTCATCATCATAAATTTTTATATATAGTCAATCTGGACAAAGTCACATTAGGAAGACAAGTGTGCATTGCACATTTTCCCCCTAATGTGTACCTATCCATATGAATATTCATTCTCTATTTCCAACATCAACATAGTCACAATAATATTTTACGTAGTTTTTTTACACACAGTAGAATTAACATCTAGATAGATGTCAAGTTTCAAGTCAAGACATACTTTTACATAGTTCGATGTTAGCCACGTCATTGACCCAAAAACATTTATTAGTTTGGCGGATCATGTTGTTATGTATAAACACATTTTAATGTATTTATCCACAACTTATTTTCCATGTTGATATATAATGAAAATACATAATTTAATCTTTCAATTATTTTTTCACATATATCTTGGTGAATCTACTACTTGCCAAATAGAAACATAGATGTATATATGCTTAACCTATTCTAGATTCATTTGTTTTAATCTAATTTCACATGATTATTTTAGTTTCATAACATGATTCAAACATATTTGATTATTATAGTGGATATTGGCTTTGTGTATGTTAAATATACACCTTGCTTGTATGGCATAATCATACCTTATGTGTATGGCCTTTGGGCCTTTCATGATTTTGAGACCTTTCATGTCTCTTGTATTCAATCTTTGGGTTCAATGTGTGACAATTATGTAAACTTTATTTATACTCTTTATTACATATTACATGTCCCTTGCATGCACCCTACAATCATTATGTGTGACATTGCTTGTTACTATTGTTCATAATAAAATATCATCCACATATCACTTACTTTCAGTGATTTGTATATAATTCAATGTTATACTCAATTTTATGATACAATACACTTTCTATACTTATAAAAAAAAATTCACACTTAATATAAAAACTTGAAAGTTTTTTACATGCTTTATACAATAATTAAATGTTTTATTAAATTGTAATGATGTAATTCACTATCCAAACCTTTTCATATGCTTCAATGTTACATATCTTATATTTTGATAGTCACAAGATATTACTTGATTATAGTTTTTATAAACAACCTCACTTTTTTATTTTGAGATAAGTGATTTACAAGCTTCTTACCTCATCTCAAATGTAAGCCATCATATTGGGATTAATTACAATACAAGTCCTTACAAGTAACTTATTTCAGATTCATACACTATAAAAATTGTCAATAGTACGGGGGCATGTGCCTTGCATATAAGATTAAAAATACTTGTGTTCAAGTTCACATTTATAAAATTATCATACATATAAATTTTTAAAATAATTAATCTATACAAATACATAGAGAATGATGTCAGTTAATTTACTTCCCTCTTTTCTATTTTTCAATAAATAATTTTTCAAATAATCAAATTTCATAAATTTTTAGTTCAATTTTAGATCCATGTATAGTAGTTTGATTCATATTTTGTAAGTGGGCCAAATTTGAGCTTAGTGATGCTCCATGTCTTGGATGCACATTGACCAAACTATGTATTGGTTCCCTCTTTTTACTTAAGTGAATCCTATACTAGTTCCGTCTTTTTAATTTTTATGTTTGAGTCTAGTGACTCTCAATAGTTACCACTTTTACTTCATTTAGAGTGCTCTTTGTAGTGAAATCATATCCTTGTTTAAATCAAATGCTTCAGTCATCAAGACTTGATCAATTGAGATTTATCTATAGTTTCAAACCAAATGAGTTTATATGGTTATGGTTTTGTGACACCAAATGGCCTACTACTCATATCCCAAGTGATCAAGTCTTCCCCACTTTAGTCATCAAGTGTTGATCAAGGCCATACCCCATGTCCCAAATTTCCCCTCCCCCTTTGCATTTGGTCTTGTTTGTGTTTTTTTAGAGGAATTAGGCATTAATTTTATAGGTCATATACACATCTATTTGGCTTCTTCATAGACTCGAGAAACCCTTGTGGCTAGTCACACACACTCTCCAATTCAAAATTATTTTGTATGACCAATAGGAATAAAGTAGTGAAAATAGATAAATCTACACTGGAGATATATCCCATAACATAGATTTGTCTATGCATTTGTCCTTCTTAATGTGGAATAATCCTAGTATATTCCAAAGTTATGATTTTGGTAGTGATATAATTTACAGATTAATCTGATCAATTCTAAATCATCAAACATGCCTAAAGTTAGCTCAAAATCTGACTTCAAGCTAAGTATATATTTCCCATTGTAATTAACTATTATAACATACTGTCAACTTTGTACTTTTATTTTATACTTTTTTACAAATATTTTCCATAGTTTATTAATATTTAGTTTTTTATTTGAATCCAAATAGAGTAAACATTTTGGTGAACCTGTATATTATCAAACATTGTCCAAACCATAGCTCCTCACTAGGGTTTTTTATTTTTTGGGATCAAATCAAATATATATTATAAAATAAAATATGTAATAACCCAATTTTTTCAATAAATTATTTCATATGTTTTCCATGAATAGAAATTTACCATTTGTAGTAAATACTTACACAAATGAATAATTAGTAAATATAAATTTCAATTAATTTATGTATTATGTTTATTTACTCTTTTTTTGGAAAAACCTATCTTAGTTTTTAGAAACAATCAATATTTTTCTTGTAATTTTAGATTTTCTACTTTGCAATATCTAGGGTTTTATTGCAATTCATTTGAAATCACTGTAATTATTTTATTCAAACAACTTCAAAATAATGTTAGTTGAAAAAACATCAGAGGTTTTTTCTATTTATTTATATCTAAATAAAAACCTCTTTCTTATTTTTAATAGTTTGCATATTGTTTCCAAAAATATTAATTTACTAGTTTTAGTAAATACTAGCATAATTGTGAATCCATAAATCTATTCTAAAATTAATTTATAGGTTATGCTTATTTACTATCCTTCTACACAAACCTATTTTAGTCTCTAAAATTACTTTATAAATATCTTGTAATTCATAATTATGTTTTTCAAATATAATATAACTTGGTTGTCTCCTTGATTTTTGTGTGGCCTAGGGTTTCAATTGATTTCATGATTTCAAAAAATTACTGATTTATTATACAAAAATATTTGAATTTTATTTTTATTTGATTCATCTTGTTTTATACATTATGTTATGATAGTCTATAATATCCTAGCTAGTATTGTTACATGTTACATGGTGTTCTATTTATAGACATTATGGTGTGGTGGGTTTGACCAATACTCATAGCCATTGTATAGATCTAGTTATGAAGTTTAGTTTGTAATTACCTCTTAACATTTTGTACATGCCTAGGATCTCCTTTATTACACCAACTAGGAAGTTATATGACCCATTTGATTTTGTAGTGCACCAATAAGTGGTTAGCCCTATGAAGTTGCTCTTAGCTTACCCTCAAAATTTTGTTTAGTGAGCTATGTGTATAGTTATAGCTACATAGTGTTATGAAACATTATGATGACATTATCCAATGGATGATAAAGTGTATTTGAGATCCTAAAAATCATTCAAAACTTTTTTTTGGATCACCAATTATACCTTTGACTTTCATTGCATTGTGTTCTTAAATCACTAGATTACCCTACATATGCTAGATAACTTGTTACTTTGAATTAACTTTCCTTGTATTTCCATTAATTTTCATAAATTATGGATAGGCATTACGTTTGTATTCCCTTTTACTATAATTAAGTTGAATGGATGAATATAAACAAACAAAAACTTATTAATGATGGAAAGTTTGAGCTTCACCAAGAATGTAATATTGATGATCTTACTAACACTTGGGAACCTAAAACACCCTCTTCGACTCATCCCTTTGCCATTTTTTTATCATATCATATATAAATCTCTTCTTATATTTTTAAACCCCAATTTACAAACATTTTTATATTCTCCTTTAACATCCTCATTAGATCCTTCTCTAGAACCTCCATTGGATTCTAATTTAAAAACCTCTTTATTTCATCCCTTAGACACTCTTTTATATCCCTATCTTGATTCTTATTTACCCACATCCATCGATTCTTCCTTGTAACCCTCTTTTGTCACACCCCTTATTTCCTCTATGGAATCTTCTTTGATCTTGCTTATAAATTCATCCTTGAGTTTTCCTATAAAAATTCTTTTTGTTGCATCTCTAGACTCTCCTTTGGAGTCTTCTTTATTCACCCTTATTAAATCCACATTGGATTCTCATATGGAACCATATGTTGATGAACCCATAGTTTCTGCTATAGCTCCAACTTCATTATCCACTATGGATGTGGTCATAACTCATCCTCATATATCTTCTTCGCCTCCGTCTCTAGAAATCATTTTAGATCAAAATAAACCTCCAAGTCCTAATGAATACAAGCCTTATGATTGTATATTTAACTTATCACTTCTATTTTCTAAATCCCTTTATTACCTCCATTCTTATAAAATAACTGCCCATAGCCTATATTTTCCAAAAGATTGTTAGAATAATTAATTAATCTTAGTTATTTGTAATAAATGTCTCAAGGTGATTTACACTTTTGATTGACCTAGGTAGGTAGGTGGGGTATTTTTTAGGTGTGATTAGTTATAATATCTAATAGATTAGGAGATTTAATCTCATTTCTTATTGTATAAATAAGCACTTCCAGTAGTGCTTTCCTTAATTCAGATAATTCAGTTAATGTAATTTATTCTAGATTTCATTTGGTATCAAAGCAAAAAATTCTTGAGGAGTCTTTTCGAACAATTAAAGATTTGGTTGAGATCAAGAAAAAGATTTGTGTGATCATTGGATGCGTCATGCTTTTCCAATTTAGCCATCCCAAGTCGAAATGTTGCCAAAATTCTAGGCAATTTTATGGAAGGAGAATAGTTATCAAAACAAGCAATTTTTTTATTTTGATAAATTTTAGCCATATTTATATTAAATTTTGGGCTAAATTTTAGATCTAAGATCATATTTGAGAGTTTTCAATTTGATTTAATTATTTTTGGTCAAGATCTAATTTTAAATTGGTGGAGGAATAGATCTATGTTTTTCAGATGATTGTATGTCATTGTGATGAAAATTTGTATTATCTGTTAAATTTGAAAAAATATAGAATATCTAGAAATGATCTTATAATTTTTTTGAATTCTATTCAGAAAAATACTAGTTTAAAAAAAATCAAAATTTTTGGAGCTTTTGGTGATTTTTTACAATTTTTTTTAAGTTTCTATTTTGTAGAACAAGTGAGGAACAATAGAAAAATGGTAGTTTTTCTAAAATTTTTTGCATAATCATGGATCAAATCCTATGTCACCATATTCATCTCATCAATAGATTTATGAAAAGTATTTGTTTTTTGAAAACAAAACATCAAGGCACCCATGGTGAAAGTTTGAAGGTAGAGTACAATTTAGAAGTTTTCATTTGGTGCAAGGTCAAATTTTTGGGTGGAACGCCACCCAGATCCATCACTTCTAGTATCAGCATCACCATCACACCACTAGAATTTTTTAGAGTTTGTTAATGCCATACGACCACCTATTGGGTAGTTTTTAGCCCCTGAGGGCTTGTCCTTCACCACTATGAGCCATATTTGAAGATATTTTCTTTCAAGGTTCATTATTTTTGATCTGTGAAGCCTAGGAAGGTGATTTGTTTTTCACCTTGGATATTTTTTGGATATCTATCCATTGGTAAGGCTATTTTTTACATTTTGATTATCCATATTTTTATAATTTTTAGTTTTTTGTCAATTTAGCTTACTAGTTCATATATTTTGGACCTTTAAGAGGCCATAACTTTTGATTGATAAATCTAATTTGCATGTTGTCTTTGTAAAAAGTGCATATTTTTAGATTATATATCTATTAGAGTTATTAAATTGTAAAAAATAAAAAACAAAAATTGTAGCCTCATTTGCTCCTTGGATGCATTTTTCGTTGAAACTGACATCTAGTTTTCCATTGCTTGTTTGGATGTATTTTTGACAGAGTCTAAAATCCATTGTGTGATAGTGTGTAATTTGTCATCTTTTTGTATGTGTTTTTGCATTTTTCTTACATTTTGTAAATGCACATTTCATTTTTGTACTTAAACACACTTGTATTTCTTTGTCATATGTAACTTACAAAATATTTGGTTTGGGACCATGTTTTGTGCTTTCCAACACACAATTGCTTCATGGTCATAATTATGCAGCATGGAAAACAAAAGTATAAACACATATATAGTTTGAAAATATTTGGTCAGTAGTTGAAGGCACATGGGTCAGACATGCAACATATGTTGATCAACAATAAAAATATGACAAGCCTAATAAGAAGACTAAGTTGATAATAATGTTTGGTGTTTCAGATGAGGTACAACCTCATATCCATAGTGTTATAACTGCAAAAAATGCATGGGATAAGCCTAAGACAAATTTTGAAGCTAAGAATCAAAACTAAATCTTACACCTTCAGAGCCAATTACACACTCTTAAGCTCAAATCAGATGAAAAAGTAGAAGCATTCTTTAGAAGAGTTGCAACTTTATGGGCTTCACTTCAATCTTTGGGTGAACTGGTGACAGATGACTCTTTGGTCCCTATAGTCCCTAAAGCACTACCCCCTACATATAGGATCTTTATTACCACATTGAATGTCATAAGACAAAAACTAACCTTTGAGGTGTTGGTCAATTTGTTGCAACAAGAGGAAGCTATTCATAATTCAAAGGAAGCAGATGATGAGCATTCACTCACATTGAATCAAAAGGGGAAGAAACTCATGAAGGGTCAAAATCAATCTCCAAAGAAAAATAAACAACAAAATCAACAAGGAAATGATTCATGTTTTATTAAAGCATGTCAAATTTGTGGAAAACAAGGACATGACTTGAAACATTGTTGGTACAACACATTTCAATAGGTCTCATCAAGCAAGAAGTCATCTTTTAACAAGTCACCACAAACTGAAAAAAATAACTACCATAATACAATAGGTGGAAATAGAAAAATTACAAGCTTAAACGACATGGCAATGTTGTTGAAGACAATGATTCTTTAAATGAGGAATATGGTTTAGCTACTCAAACACATGAGTCTACCAATCATCCAATTATATGATATATTGATATGGTATGATATATTGATGTATATGGGTTGATGGATATGCCGACATGTGGCACACATCCCCTTAGTTAGTTATATGGGTACAATATATTAGGATAATAGAGCAACTTGTGGAAGTAGTACATTGGGTAATGGTTAGCCTACATTGGGATTAGGAGGTTACCCATCCATGGGTTAGATAGATGTATATATATAGGAGATGATTATCATGGTAAAGATATCAAGTAAGCATTGAGTCTTCTATTGTAAGAGGATATTGGAGGTTGTCCCTTCGAAGAGACATTGTGGAGTTATTCCTTCCTAAAGGAGTATTATATGGTGTTTCCCTACCTTAAGGGTATTTCTGCATATATTGAATATCAAGATCTTATCAAGTGGTATCAGAGCTTCGATTTGGGCAACTTGTGAAGTGAAACCCTAGTTTTTTTTAATCATTAAGAACTTTTGATTGGTTGAAAATTTTTTCACAAATGTTTTACTGGATATGGATAATATTTCAAATAAGTCATAGTAAAAAAGTTGAGATTTTTTAATTTGTTTTGAAGGAATTATTTCTATTTTATGTTTTATAATAATTTTGCTATATCTTCTTAAATATAGGGAATTTGTATTTGAAATTTTTATTGGAGATGTAAGCATATATAAGAGAAGCACAGCCAAAATTTTAGAATTTTTTGAGTTGTTTGAAGTGATTTGTTGCGATTTTATGGATCAATTTTGACATTTTAGGGTTTCATAAACCTTAATTTTTTTTTGGTGGATCATGGAGTTGCAAAAATTTTCAGGGGAAGATGATGTTGATGCTAGAGAATGGTGGCTCAATTTTAAGGAGAATAATACTAAAAAAAATTTATGGAAAATAGAATTATGTTTTTCTTTGTCTGGGCCTGTAAAACATTGGTGGACTAATGAATTGAGCTTTATGCAACGGTATTCTTCATGGGAAGCAATGGAGAAAACCTTCCTAGATCAATGGGATATAAACAAGAAAAATGATGTAGAAGAGGAAGAAAATCATGATGATAAAGAAGAAGAAGAAGAAGAAGAAGAAGAAGCAGAAAAAGAAGAAGAAGAAATAGAAGAATCAGCAAAAGAAGAAGAAGAAGAAGAAGAAGTAGAAGTAGAAGAAGCAATTGAATAAGAAGAAGAAGAAGAAGAAGAAGAAGATAAGGGTTCAAATAATTTGGCTCTAAAGAAATCTGAGTCAATTTTTCAATTTCATGGATGCATTCAAAAGAAGAAGGTGGTTGTGTCCATAAACCCTACTAGCAAGTATAACTTCATTAACATGAATGTGGCCAAGCATCTACATGTTCAAACAAATAATATCAAGGAGGTTCAAGTAGATGGTAATAATATTTCACTGTTTAAAGATTTGAAGCTCATTATGGAAAAATATGTTTTGCATTCAGATTTTTATGCTTTGGATATGGATGATATGGATATAGTTCTTGGATATCCATGGTTAGAGACTTTGGGAACAATTAATATTAATGTTCACAAAAAGTTTGTGAAGTTTTGGTACAGGAAAAAGAAGATTACTTTACAAGATAGCATAGTGAAAAAGGCACCAGTAATAATCCAAGTAGATCATGGGGATAAGATGGAATAGGTGATGAAGAACATGATGAAGATTCAGATGATATAGATAAAGATGTGCTACAAATGAGCACTTCATCTACTCAAGAGGCAAAGAAGGAAAAGGTGGAAGAGGTAGTAGCAAAAGTGGATAAGGTCAAAGTATTGGAAAATGTTGAGGTATATAGACACCCACATCATCATGAGAGGAAACAATCATGGAACCAAGTGAGAAAGTATCATAACAACAATCATTTTGTCTATACAGGAAATAAAATTTCCAATCATTATGGATATGCATGGAATCCAAAGAAAAAATACTATGGCACATGGAATGAATGGGGGAATCACTATGACTATGCATGGAAGAATACTTGCTATGGTCATGATTGGAATCAGAGTAGCACAATAGAATATGGTACATGGAATAAAAAGAGGAATAATTATGCTTGGACACCAAAGAAGTATAATTATGATCATAAATGCAAATAGAGGAGCATAATGGACTTTAGACACAAGCTTGGAGAGATATCACCTGCCAAGATCACATATGGATGGTTAGATGATCAAGATTGGAGACAAGTGTGCAATGATTTGAAGCACACTCGTTATTTGGTTTATTTTTATGTTTCAGGGATGAAACATGTCAAAGAGGGAAGTAATGTTATGTACCTAGGGATATGATATATTGATGTATATGAGTTGATGGAGATGCTGACATGTGGCACACATCCCCTTAGTTAGTTATATGGGTACAATATATTAGGATAATAGAATAACTTGTGGAAGTAGTACATTGGGTAATGGTTGACCTACAATGGGATTAGGAGGTTACCCATCCATGGGTTAGATAGATGTATATATATAGGAGATGATTATCATGGTAAAGATATCAAGTAAGCATTGAGTCTTCTATTGTAAGAGGATATTGGAGGTTGTCCCCTCGAAGAGACATTGTGGAGTTATTCCTTCTTAAAGGAGTATTATATGGTGTTTCCCTACCTTAAGGGTATTTCTGCATATATTGAATATCAAGATCTTATCAATCAACAAGGAAACGTTTCATGTTTTATTAAAGCATGTCAAATTTGTGGAAAACAAGGACATGACTTGAAACATTTTTGGTACAACACATTTCAATAGGGCTCATCAAGCAAGAAGTCATCTTTTAACAAGTCACCACAAACTAAAAAAAACAACTACCATAATAAAATAGGTGGAATTAAAAAAATTAAAAGCTTAAACAACATGGCAATGTTGTTGAAGACAATGATTATTTAAATGAGGAATATGGTTTAGCTACTCAAACACATGAGTCTATCAATCATCTAAGTGTAGTTTGGTATGTTGATTCAGGGGAAACCAAACACATGACAAGTAAAAAATACTAGTTTTCTACCTTGACAAAATCAGAGTTAAAGGGAAATGTATCACTTAAAGATGATACCTCATATATAGTATAGGGTAGTGGTGACATCAAATTTCAACTTGAAAATAAAAATTTCAACATTTCAAATGTCCTATATGTTTCAAGGATTACATAAAATCTATTATCTGTTAATCAGTTACTTGACCACAACCTCATGGTTGAATTTGATCACCAAAATGGTCAAAAGTTTTGCCATATCAAAGACAAATATAGGCATTCCAAAGTGATTGCAAAAGCATCTAACATTGGCAAGATGTTTTAGTTTGATTTTGTTCAAAATGATCATCAAGCACTTGTGGTCATAGATACAAAACTAGGCAATTTATGGCATAGAAGATATGGTCACTTGAGTTATGGATATTTGGTTCAATTGAGCAAACAAGATATGGTTTGTGGTCTTCCCAAACTCAATAAATCTTCTGGTATATATACTAGTTGCTTAGTAGGAAAATAAAGAATAGCTCCCTTTGGAAAGATTGAGTATCAGTCACTTGGTCAATTAGACTTGGTGCACACTGATCTTTACAAACATTTTGCTCCCAGTCTCAAAGGGTACAAATACTTTGAGATTTTTGTTGATGATTAGTCATAAAAATGTGGGTATATTTATTGAAGACTAAAGATCAATATTTTCAAATCTTAAAAAAATTCAAGGCCACAGTTGAAAATGAAACTGATAGGAAAATCAAGACCCTCCACCCAGATCATGGGGGAAATACACCAATAAAAAAATTATCAACCTATCTCAGTATGAATGGAATCAATTGTCAATTGACAGCTCTATATTCACCTCAACAGAATGGAGTTATAGAACAATGTAATAGGGTCATTGTGTAAATTTCTCATATCATGCTTGAGGATGCAAAATTGCCTAATACATATTGGGTAGAAGCTTGTCACACTGTAGTCTACTTATTGAACAAGTCACCCACCAAAGCTATTGATAGAATCACACCACATGAAGCTTGGATAGGGAATAAACTAAGGGTAACTCACCTTCAAGTTTTTGGTTTCAAGGCATACATGCATGTGCTTAAGAAGAAAAGAAAGAAGTTAGATAAGCAAACAAAGGAGTGCATTTTTGTGGGTTACAGTGCACAATTAAAGGCATACAAGTTCCTTGATCCAGAAATAAAGAAGGTACTAATTAGCAGAGATGTAGTGTTTGATGAAAAGAGTAGAATCAATCAACCTTATACATAGGCAAAAGTCCTATAATATTTTTAGATAGTGATGGTGAAAGTGAACAAGAAGATAGTCAAATAGGACCTCTAGCACCACCACCTAAAATTCAACACATGCCCAAGTGGTATACAAGTGTTATATGAGATGATAACTTGAATGGAGTACCAGATACATCCACTTCAAGATCAATGACTCAAAACATGACTTGAGAAGAGGTCAATATGGCCCTTATGAGTATTGTGCAAAAAACATATGAGCCCTCTATAGTAACAAAAACCCTACAGTCTAGACCTTGGAAATATGCCATGGATGTAGAATATCAGTCATTGATGAAGAATAACACTTGGTAGCTTGTTAATCTTCCACTAGGGAAGAAACATATTAGATACAAATGGGTATTTAAGACCAAGTAGAAAGTAGATGGTAGTATTGATAAGTACAAGGCAAGGCTTGTTGCAAAAGGGTATGCTCAGAAGTCATTGACTATGAGGAGACTTTTATTCCCATAGCTAAGATAAAGACTATCAAAATGGTTTTTGCTGTGGTTGCACAATTTGGATGAAAATTCCATCAAATGGATGTAAAAAGTGTCTTTCTTAATGAATATTTGAAAGAGGAAGTCTACATGACTCACCCTAAAGGATTTGTGGCACCTAATCAGGAACAAAAAGTGTGTAGGCTTATCAAGTCTCTATATGGGCTAAAATAGGCTCTTTGAGCCTAGTACATCAATATTGATGAGCATCTCGTACAACATGGATTCAACAGGAATCCATATGATCCTAACATCTACCTCAAAGAGCATGGGGGGGAGGTTGTTATAGTGATTTTTTATGTCGATGATCTAGTCATCATTGGTAGTAAAATGAAGATGATCGATGCAACTAAGAATGATCTCAAGCAGTCATTCAATATGATAGATCTCAAGCTACTATAATATTATCTTGGTTTGGAAGTATGTCAGAAGGAACATTAGATTTTTGTTTCACAAATGAAGTATACCAAGACATTACTCTAGAAATTTAGGATGATGGAAATCAACCCTATTGCAACACCTATGGAGACAAGACTTTAGTTGTCTCATACAGATCCATCACCAAAAGTAAATGCAACTCTCTATTGATAGTTGATTGGGAGTCTCATTTACTTGACATATACTAGGCCAGATATTAGTTATGTTGTCAGTGATCTTCTCAGTTCATATAGGTACCAAAGGTAGCACATTGAAAAGTGGCAAAGTGGCTATTGAGATACATCAGAGGTACAATTGATTATGTCCTAGAGTACGAGAAGAATGATAAGTTCTTTTTGATAGGATACACTGATGTAGATCATGCAGCTTCTATTGATGATAGTAGCTTCTATTGATGATAGGAAATCCACTTCTGGATTTCCTATCATCAATAGAAGCTGCATGATCTACATTAGTGTATCCTATCAAGAAGAACTTATCATTCTTCTCGTACTCTAGAACATACTCAATTGTACCTCTGATGTATCTCAGTACCCACTTTGCCACTTTCCAATGTGCTACCTTTGGTTCCTATA
Source organism: Torreya grandis (assembly GCA_037957365.1). Taxonomy (NCBI): domain Eukaryota; kingdom Viridiplantae; phylum Streptophyta; class Pinopsida; order Cupressales; family Taxaceae; genus Torreya; species Torreya grandis. Next base: position 539,567 of record JARHVA010000008.1, read on the forward strand.
TGAACTGAGAAGATCGCTGACAACATAACTAATATTTGGCCTAGTATATGTCAAGTAAATGAGACTCCCAATCAACTATCGATAAAGAGTTTTCTGAATTTCCTATCATCAATAGAAGCTGCATGATTTGCATCAATGTATCCTATCAAGAAGAACTTATCATTCTTCTTGTACTTTCTAGGATCTAGTTCGATTTCATAGGGAAGTAAGAAGCAAAATTGTGTTTTTATATCTTTCACAGAGGTAGAATATCACGCTGCAACATGAGCTATCTATGAAGTGATATGGATACATCGCATTCTTTTAGGATTTGGAGTTCCACAGACTTGGCCTATGGTTCTAAATTGTGACAATCAGGGTCTTCTACATCTTGTTTTCAATCTAGTGTTTCATGAAAGAACCAAGCACATAAAGGTTTAGATTCATTTCATATGTGAACATGTTCAAAAACACAACATACAGCTCCAGTATTGCCCCACTTAGGATCAATGTGCAGATGTCTTTACGAAGTCACTTGTACATGATAAGTTTGAGGCATTCAGGAATTCAGGGTTTTTATCCATGATATTTACGACATGGAGAAAATATTATACAGTAAGTTGGTTATACTATAATTCATAATTTTGAAAAAATAACTCAAAAAAATATAGATGTTAAAATTTAAATATATCATTCGTGATACAATATCCTTCAATGTTTCACGCACACCATATTTATGATGATAATTGTTAAAATCAATTACATGCTTTAAGAAAAATAAAAGAAAAGAAAATCTTTTTAATGTTCTATAATGTCAAAGGGTAAGATTAAGGTTTGAGAGATCACATTACCTTACCTTTGTACTCCGATTACTTCAAAATTATATAATTATAGTTCAAATAAGAAACATGCATACCTTATTCGATACAAAATTTAAACTTACAACTTCTTTTATAAAAAGATAAATTCTTTAACACGAAGCCAACTTAAAAATTCTTCAATCTACTTGCATCCAAATTAATAAGAGAAACCTGTGAAAAGAAAATCAAATAAATTATTAAAGAATATATATATATTTTAATTTTTTCAATTAATAATATTTGATCCCCAAAATTGATATGTGATAAGCAAATATACATCAGGTTAGTGTGATCTGTTTATCACTATCGCTATTGATGCTGATCTCGGATCTGGGTCTTCTATATGAATGTTGGCTGGGCTTTTTGGGTCTCCAATGCCAGTGGCCTCTAACAATAAATGCAGCTGTAATTGCAATGATCAGAAACAACCCCGCAGCAGTGATTCCCAAGATTGCTACAATCTTTGAGCGGGCCTGCTTTCTTCCCTCTTTTATTCAAAAACATGTTAATAATTAGATGTTTTCCATAGCCAAATTTACAGTAATATAAGTCTCTCTAACGAGTTACATCACACTGTTATCTGTATTTAAAGCTGTTTGAAGCCTAGAAATATTTTAAAAGGAGAAGGCCTTACCCATTTCAGGGATCTCCGTTGATGGATCCAAGAGGACTCCATAAACTGCACATAAAGAATTAAAATATTAGGAATCAGATTGAGTCTCTAATCTAATCTTGCGAGGAGTAGTGGAATTAATTTTATGAGATAAATTGTGTTATTCTATGGAAATTATATGAACTCGTTGATACACAGTTTTTCTAATTTGCCTATGTTTTCTTTGTGAAAGAGGAAGGCATGTGAATGGTTTGACCAACTAGGGGCGTCATGTACACTTACCAGTCAATCCAGAGGAAGTTGAGGGAAGACAATGAAATTAGTTCAAGGGCCCTCTGCTTTTAAAGAATAGGGAATGCCTTTCAATTTTATCTATATATATAAAATCAAAATCTCTTTATACATATAAAATGTTTGTTTTCAGATATTAGAATATATGTAATTTTGATGAAGCTACTTCATTATTAGGTATGGAATCTAAATTGCAAAAATGTTGGAAGTTGACTCATTTTAAGTTTCATCTTTTAGTTTTAGGGATTCTTTTACCTTTCATTTTAGTTTTTAAATGGATTTCAAAGGTCTATTTCATAGTGCTGTAAATTAAGATTATTTAAGATCTAGGAATTTACTCTAACAATGTAAATAGCTACCTTAATTAAATTGGGATTGATTTGTATGTTTGTGAGTTGAGGGTCACATAAATTGGATCTGAGATCTTAGGTTTCACATTGTTATAAAATAAAGAGAGAATCAGATATCCGTTGTGGATCAAGAGACTTTTTAATTACAATATTCATTTTTGATGTAGACCAAAACTCAAATATTTGAAGGCTGCAGTTCTTCAGTAGATCAGGACTTTTTATGACACTTTGAAACCCTAATTTTGATTTCACTCAAGAAGATCCAAAAAATTACTACAATTTAAATAAAACTATTTAGCTTCCCCATACATTTACATGATGATATACATTTCTATAAAACTTGTAACAAAAAACATATTGTTTATATTAAAATTTGTGTTCAAATAAATAACCTATATTCACAAAATTTTTAAATTTTTTTAAAATATAAAACAAATTTATCCTACATTAATTCAATATTATATATAACCTGGATGAATTATTACCAAGGGAAAACACTACTATATTTATAAATAGCTACAATTTTCTAAATAATTTAGAGCTGTATTCAAGTTTAACCATCACACCTGTTAGATATCCTCGGTCCTCACCCAAGAATTGCCTTAAAAAATTAATACAAATTTGAAAATAATTTAGAACTAATGAATTAATTAATTAACACATTAACGTAAAAAAAACTAACCTTTTAAGAGGGGAATATAATATTGTCTGTCATCCATAAGAGCATCATTTGCAGAAGTCAAGTTATTTGCAGCCAAAAAAACAGTGAGATTTGAATCAAATTTCACAAGAAGCCCACCAATAATATCATCAGTGCGAGGAAAATATGATAAGTAATTCCAATGCCCATTAAACTCATCATCACACCTACAAGGTAGCCTGATAGAAATTGTAGCATTCGGTGTAGAAATTTCCTGTGAAGGCATCCATGCCAACCCTCTATATAGACTTTCAATAGCAGCAGAAGTTATATTAGAATTGCTTCCTATCTGATAGTTTGTATAGGCAACAAACATATTATCTTCTGTGCAAAAACAATTCACACTAACAAAGAGAGAACCATCTGTTTCATTGATATAAATTGCCTTCTCATGCATTTGATCTGCAAACAGATTTTTTGCAGTTTCTTCTGCAGAGTCAGTTGCATAAAGTTGGTAGTCAAGATAAGCTTGGCACGGCTCTCTAACCATGCTCCTGTCACATGTAACTGGGATGTTACGAAATAGAGCACCTAAAGAGGTCTTAGATAAAAGTACTAAGAAAATCAACCATTTATGTAGTCCATACTGCGCTATTTTAGAGATCAAAAGACTCGGTTCTCTATGTTTTCCTGAAAAAAAAGTCATGATATTTCGTTGGTTTGGAATTTTAAGCTAAATTCTCAAAATTGCAAACGCTATTCTGTTTCACACTGCTTTTGTCTATAACTTCTGGTCATAAACCTTGCAGTTGCTGCTGTTTGGGATTTTCGTAGACCTAGATTAGTTTAGGATCTAGTCTCATTCCATTTTGATGTTTCTATATATATATATATATATAATTCACTCTGTCAAATTATTTTAAGACTCGAACTCAATTTTGTAAGATTAGTTCTTATCTTATGGGATTTCTATATAAATATTTTGGTCACAATATTTGTAGTGATTAAATTAGAATGCACAAATAATGAACCTTTTTTAATTTTAGTGTTAAAGAAATATTTCTTTACCAAATTCTCTTAAGACTCGAACCTATTAAATGTCATCCGTTTTTAATATCATTTAAAATTTAAACCTTAATAAATAGTTTGTAAACACTTTTTCTATCATTTACATCAATTGAATAACAACCCTTTCATTATATATTATTAACTTTAATATTAATCAAAATATTTTATATATTATTATTAAAATTATAATTTTAAATAATTATATTAAAATTAACAATTACAATTTTTATATATGCAACATTATTAAATTTAAGTATTATAGTTAAATGAGTCTAATAGTGAAAACTTTTTGTTTTACATGGAAAATAACATTAATGAAAATAAAATTTTATATTATTAATAAATTTATTATTAAAGTCAACTGTTTAAATAGTTCTATTGAAATTAACAATTATATTTAAGTATTATAGTTTGAATGGGTCTAATAATGAAAGTTTTTTGTTTTACATAAAAAATAATATTAATCAAAATAAAATTCCATATTATTATTAAATAAATTATTAAAAGCAAAATTTTAAATAATTTATTGAAATTCACAATTACAATATATATATATATATATATATATATATATATATAATGTGTTATTAAATTTAAATATTATAATTTGAAGGGGTCTAATAGTGAAAGCTTTTGTTTTACATTAAAAATATGATAAAAGGTGGATTTATATTATTATTAAAAAAATTATTTAAAATAGGTTAAATAAATAATATATATTATTCATAATATTATTATTTATAGTTATGATGTTTTGCGATATAGAAATTGCAATGTACAAATACACACAATATTAAAAGCAAAATAGAAAAATAAAACAGTAAACAAAAATCTTAAACTATATGGTGCTACTCATCACCCTCTCTCAATTTTTTGTGAGAATCAATATCTATTATTAATGGTAAGGCTTAAGCCTACAACCATTTAAACTTTATGGTAAAATAGTTTCTTGAAGATGTTTTACAACAATTGTTCCCTGGTACGAAATGTTGGCCTTGACAGGGCTTGCATACTCTTTAAATTCAATGTCCATCTCCCCCAATGATGGATATACACCTTTCACCTCTATAAATTTAGTGAGAAAAAATGTTTTGATAATCCCTCAATAGTTGCAACCTTCATGAAATTTCATTATGAGTCCAATAATATCCTAATGTCACAAAATTTGGCACGAACTCTCTCTTAATATATTCAATAAGTTTATTTAACATAAAGGAGGGGTAAAATTTTATTAAATCAAGAAGAAGTACAAAGTAAGGGAATGACATAGCCCTATCAAGCTCCACCAAGTGATCCAACTATTGAGACAAATCTGGGGGTAAATGACCTCAGTCCATCAAATTCCAATTATGAATATGCTCAGAAGCCCATTTAGCCAAACAATCAGCAACACCAATCCACTCTCTAGGAATATGAGTAAAAGTAACAAACTCCAAAGAAGCATAGAGGTTAAGAATTTGAGCAACAATCAAAGCCAAATCCCAGTTGACATCATCTAAATGCTGCCTATTCAACAAATTCACTACAACCTGAGAATCAAACTCACATATGATCCTTCGCCAGCCCAATTGACTTCCACGCTCCACAACCATTAGAATAGCCTGAGCCTCCATTAGATTATTAGTATGAAGACCCTTATAAATAGAAAAGATAAACTGAACATCTCCAAAGCTATCCCGACCAACACCACCAATCCCAGCATGACCAGGGTTACCTTGAGAAGAGCCATCCCCCCTCCCTATTCACCTTTGCGGTAGGATGTCTACATCTATTGCACATAAGCTGACATTGCTGAGATGGAAGATGAAGATGATTACAACATCCAACATCACAAATATCCACTGATGCAGTAATATCACACTTAGCCACAATAGTTTCTCCCAAAGAATGCAAAATTTTCCACCATAATCGAGGGGCCACCACCATCTCCTCCTAACAAATCCATTGATTTCTTTCCAACCAAAGGTTTCAGATAATAAAAGATGGGCCAATAGCCCAAGCTGCCTAAAGAAAAAACGTATAAACTAGAGCCTTGCCCCACTGATCCATAAAATCAGCCAGCGAGGAAACATGCCAACATGGCTTATTCCACACCCTCCACCAAAAATGCCAAATCTCCCTAGCATAGGAACATTGGAAGAAGAGATGAGAGACACTCTCCTCATAGTTACAACACAAAACACACATAGAAGGGCCTTAGAACCCACGCTTACATAGATTATCCCAAGTGAGACACCAGTTTTGAGCAAGTAGCCACATGAAGAAAGTGCATTTGGGCCATGACAACTTGTGCCAAAATGCTTCCACCAAGGGACCTCATTATTACCAAACAACTACCTTCCTAGCTGCTTATATCCAATAGACATAGAGTACTTCCCAGATAAATCAGATCCATCCCAAGCCAAGACATGAGGTCCCCTCAAAGAGTTACAAGAATGGGAAGCCATAAGTTGAGCAAGCTCACACCTATCTTCCTAAGACCCTCCAAGTGGCCACTCAAAAGGAAGCTTCCAACGAAAGCTTACAGCTAATCCACAGTGTTGTACACACTTATAATGTTCAACGGTATCCCAGCCAGCCATAATAAAAACATCAAAAAGTGACTAGAGGTGAGGGAGAGAAGAGAGAATAGGTGGGTGACCATCCCAAGAATCTAACCAAAAAAGATCCTATGACCTCGAATGACAAATCCAAAAAAGTGCACGCTTAATCAACTGAGCCCCAAATTTTAAAGTATTCTAAATCATAAAACCACTCCCCTCTAGAGGATAGCAAGGAACCTCAAAATAAGAAACACCCCTAAGATATTTATGGTTGAGAATACGAGCCCATAACTGATGTTAATTAGAACACCAATGCCAATATAGCTTAGCAACAAGATCCTACCCATTTAGAATAACAGAGCGTAAACTAAGACTACCCTCCTACTTTGGTCTGCACATAGAATCCCACTTAAAAAGGTTCCACTTAGTAGATAACAAGTTACCACTCCAAAGAAATTGACGTGAGAGGGCATCAAATTCCATAAGGAAATACATAGGGGACACTTGAACAAAGCATCTGTAGATAGGAAGGGCCTGGATAATAGACTTGAGAAGAGTCACTCTAGTAGCTATAGACAACCACCGATGAGTCCAAAGAGTTACCTTCCTCCTCAGCTTGTCAAGCAACATCTACCATGAGGACCTAGGCTAACATCCAATAGCAAGAGGAATACCCAAATAGACAAAGGGAAGAGACCCGATTTGAAACCATAAAATAGCAACAATCCACCTTTGTATAGCCTGAGGCATATTAAAAAAGAAAATAGAAGATTTTTGCTCATTGACTTTCTGACCTAAAACAGCAAGGTAGATATCCAAAGCTTTCCTAAAGGATTTTGCTTCTTGATTAGGAGTCAACCCCATAATAGAAGTATCATTCACAAACTGGAGATGAGAAATCGTTGGCAGACCTAAACCCCATTGCCAACCATGAATCAGGGCTTGAGAAACCCAAAATTTAAGAAACTGACTCAGCCCTTCTGTCATAATAATAAATAGATAAGGAGAGAGTGTATCCCCTTGATGAAGGCCCCTAGTAGCACCAAAGGGCTTTGAAGGTTCACCATTCACAATAATTGAAAAAGAGGAGGAAGTCACACAACTCAAAGTCCAACTTACCCAATCTGAAGAAAAACTAAAGGCCAGCATAATCTTATGAAGAAAACTCCATTTAACTCTGTCATAATCTTTGGCTATATCCAACTTGATGAACATAGACCACTCCGAAGATGTCTCCATGGAATGTATAACCTCAGAGGCTACCATGGAGACATCTTTGGAGTGGTCTATGTTCATCAAGTTGGATATAGCCAAAGATTATGATAGAGTTAAATGGAGTTTTCTTCAGAAGATTATGTTGGCCTTTAGTTTTTTTCAGATTGGGTAAGTTGGACTTTGAGTTGTGTAACTTCCACCTCTTTTTCAATTATTGTGAATGGTGAACCTTCAGAGCCCTTTGGTGCTACTAGGGGCCTTCATCATAGACCATATCCAACTTGATGAACATAGACCACTCTGAAGATGCCTCCATGGAATGTATAACCTCAGAGGCTACCATGGAGACATCTTTGAAAAAGAGGAGGAACTCACACAACTCAAAGTCCAACTTACCCAATCTAAAGAAAAACTAAAGGCTAGCATAATCTTATGAAGAAAACTCCATTTAACTCTGTCATAATCTTTGGCTATATCCAACTTGATGAACATAGACCACTCTAAAGATGTCTCCATGGAATGTATAACCTCAGAGGCTACAATGGAGACATCTTTGAAAAAGAGGAGGAAGTCACACAACTCAAAGTCCAACTTACCTAATCTAAAGAAAACTAAAGGCCAGCATAATCTTCTGAAGAAAACTCCATTTAACTCTGTCATAATCTTTGGCTATATCCAACTTGATGAACATAAGCCACTCTGAAGATGTCTCCATGGAATGTATAACCTCATCCCATGATAACATAGTTTTACTATGTCTCCATAGAATGTATATGCCTCATCCCATGATAACATAGTTTTACTATGAACTTGCCACTATGTTGTAGTAGTTCCATTCAATGCACAATTGATTGCACTTACTCTTTGATCCATATTAGGTACATGACACTTTAATAAAAAAATGGAATGATTGAGATCATCAATTGTGAAGTATTTTTGTAGTTGGAATTCAATGGTGAACACCATTCATAAAGGTTGCATCTCATGATCTACCTTGACCTAGTTCAACATATATGTATCTAAGTCACTACTTATCGAAGATGTCCCAAGGTAAGGTACCTTCTAGAGTAAGCTTTGTGTAAACCATAGCTATGCACCTATATCATACAAGAAGTCTACCTCAGATCTAGTTGGTGATCACATAGATGGTGACCTACATTTTTCAATATAAAACTAATGTGATAGTGACTTTATTATAATTAATCTGTACATAACCTATTCAATTGGTTGCGACTATATTTGATGTTTTGGCTGAGGTTGAAGAACTAATTTTTGACGGTTTGTAGAGCATTATATTTGTTATTTGTATTCATATTGAACCAATTATTATCCTCATAAACATACGGTGACTATGGTTATCTAGGGATAACATATTGCTAATGATCAAACTTGTTCAAATGTATCATAATTATCTTATCTCCTTTGCATGCCTCCAAATTATTTTACATTGTATTTATAATAATTTAACCATAATAAACCCATTTATCACCAATCAAAGTAGGATATTGGGTCTCATATGTTTTCATGTTTATTACCTCAAAATATCCTCATAAGCTTAAGTCAAAAACCTTAATTTATACATATTTAAGTCATCCAATTGGTTCTACTCTCCCATAATCTATGACATTGAGAGTAACCAAACTCTAGCTTAATGTTGGTTGACCAATAATCTCCCATGTAGATATTAGAAACATATTAGTGTGCTTCTAAATTCAAATACAACATTATGTACCTCATAATCTATGAGTTTAATGCCCATTTGATAGTCAACATCCCAAGGATTTTTATTTTTTTGCATATCATATGACCTTCTCAGTATGTTGTTGTCCTCATTGTGCATATTTGATTAGATTATGTAGAAGGTTTGTAATATTATGTGAATTATATTAATTTTATGGATTAAAAAATATGGATAAATATTTTGACTACAAGTCAACAGAGGATCCAAAGAAGGTAAAGTTTATATGTTCCAAAATAAAAGGTCATACATCCTTATGTTGGGACCGTGTGAAACTAGAAATAAAGAGAAGAAGTAAAGAAAAAATCAAAACATGGGATAGGATGGTGACAAAGCTGAAAATTAATTTATTTACTTCAAATTATTAGCTAAGTTTATTTTAAAAGTTTCATAACTTGAGGCAAAAGGAGATATGTGTGCAATAATATGAGGAATAGTTCTACAAGTTGTCTTTAAGAGCTAGTAATATAGAATATGAACAATAAAAAGTGTTAAGGTATTTAAATTGACATCATATTTCCATTCAAGATGAGATTGGAAATTTTAATTTAAAGTCAGTTAGCAAAGCATACAATGTTCATTGAGGGTTGATATTTTTTTTATATAAGGAAACAAATGAACTCTAGAGGGAGAAGACAAAACAATGGTGGAAGTGGACATCATACTCGTGAAGGTGAATCAAATAATTAGAATAAATTAGAATAAATATTAAATATGACAAGGTTATTATGCTATAGGTAAATGATACTTTGGAAGAAGAAGAGTTAAAGGATTAATGGAAAAGTGCTTTGAATGTGAATATGTTAGGAATAGAATACTTGAATGACCAAAAGAAACTCAAAATAGTAACAAGATGGCTAAAGAGAGAAATAATATTTTTCATGTATATGATGGGAGTATTGGATCTTTAACACAAAAGGAATAATTGAAGCATGGTATCTCATATGTTGAAGAGTGTTGTTAAAACAAGACAAGGAAGAAAAGGAACCAGTGCAAAGGAAGAAATTAATTTAAAAAAAAGGTACAAAGTGGGACGTATGTTTTTTAAAGTTATTAGTGATATTGGTAGCATAAATAATTTATTTTCAAATAAAATTCTAGCATATCATCATATAAAAATATTAATGCATTTAAACCCATACAAAGTTTCTTGGTTGCTAAGGGTAATCAAGCATTGTTGAATGAGCAATGCATGATCAATTTTCAGATAGTTTGATATAAAGATGATGTGTTGTGTGATAATATTTCAATGGATGTATGTATTTTATTATTTAAAAGGTTATGGTAGTTTGATAAAATATTTTTTCATGATGACAAATAAAACACTTGCATGCTTGTGAAGGATGGTAAGAGGCATACAATGATCCCATTTAAATAAGGAGGAGAAGATGTTGAAAACACTCCTAAAGTAGTAATGGTTTATATTAAATAATTATTGAAGGAGACAAATAAGGAAAAGGCATGCTTTTATTTAATCCCATATCTAATGTAATTTGAAATCGCAAACAAGGTGATTGATTAATGCATAAATTAAATTTATGGAGACCAAACTTTCAGAGGCCATAAGTTTTGATCTGTAAATTTTGATAAAAAATTTTGTATACATTTTTATGGATAACTGTATTAGATTCAATATGTATTTTTTCAGTTGTGGAAGGAATATCATCTAACCCTACATAACATAATTTTTTTTTTTTTATAAATCCTTATGAAACATATGGTTCTTGTATTCAAATAAAAAGGTTTGAATTAAATCATGTTAAATTAGTGGCCATGTTTTATAGAGTTGTCTTAAGTTGGCACAAACCCCTTTCAAGTGTTTTTAGCCTTTGAAACATCCATTTGAGTTTGAAAACCTTATTCTATTACCTCTCGGTCCTATGTACAACCCTACCTAGCATTTTTATCCATTTTATGGTTTAGCTATCTAGACATCATTTAAGACCTTCTGTAACATCCACACTAGAATCTACCCAGAAATACATGATTTTTTTTAATTTTAACAACATATTATTTCATTAGATTACACCACAAGAATCTAATTAGTGATCCATATAAAATACTATAAGTGTGATAAATGTAAAATAAGCACGTGACATTATTCATTACTAGTCTCTATCATCATAAGAAACACATCATAAATGAATATAAAAACTAACTACATACTTCTAGCCATGGCTAGTACAATCATACAACCACTATTGTTAATGTATAATAAGTAAGTAATTATAACTCATCAGATAATGTTTCAATAATATGTACGATACAATGTACAACTACAATATATATGGCTCCATGGAGTATGAGTTTCCTAAACTTTAATAGCTATGGAAATCTCAAGTGTCATATCCAAAGAAGTACTATTATGGGGAGAGAGCATCATCCAAGCATTTTTCACACCAAATAAGGATCATCGATCCCTTGCACATTCTCCATCAGAGAATGGCCCTCCCTTCATGGATGAGTAGATAGTGATGGTGCAAGAATCTAGAGAGACAAGCTAGTACCTATGTGTTGTATGATTTATAAAAACATGTGGTGTACCATAAATAAATATGTTCTAACAAGTTATCACATAAACATATAAATTATACACATGAAATGATAATTTATAAATAATATTACTTTGGCCAAAGTTTTTAATAGTTAGTGATCTCTAAGATCAGTCAATTTTAAACACACCACTTGATTGAATTACCTTCATCTGGCATTACAATGCTAGTAAGCTAGTGAAGTTTATCTCACTTCTTACTCAGTAACAGTAATGTGATATTTGGTTAACATAAATATAACTAAAAGATTCATATATATTACCTCCTAATAGCAATCATAAAACATGCTAAGTACAGGAATAACCAAAATGCATACATTTAGTCCATCAAATATATGAGTGAATCTCCACAATATTATTTAACACATAAATAATAAGAATAATAATTATAGTTTATACTGATCATGTATATTATATAATTAGATTGCAATTTTCTAATTCTTATAAATAGTTTTCAAATATAATCTACTCTATGACAACCCATATTATCACAGTCCATTGATCTTGAGCTCAACTACTTAGTATAGACAACCAGTCATAACCATTTAAAAGAAATTAAATATCTCATAATCCATGTTATATTTTGTATGAATAAGATCATTCATTTTTACATCTTATCATGTTTTGTGACCCTATGTATTTATAGTTGGTGTCCTACTTTTCTAGAATCCATGACTTAGTTTATATCAATCAATAAAACTATAGGCACACACCACCATAAACCAATACATGTTATATATGTATATATACTTGTTCATGTTAATATTCCCATAATATATATTGTACATAAGTCCTTGAAAAGTATAGTACTGTATAAAATGCCAACCGTCATCTAAATTATTTAATCAAGGCTTCAACCAATTATAAATCATGTACACCTATTATAATGCGCCATAAGGAGATAATATAAAAACTAGGTTGACATGAGAAAAGAGCTTTAGGATTTAGGTTATGGCATCAGGGATCAAGAACTAAGCAAGGACATCAATTAATAGATGCTACGCTATTCTTTTATCCATACACATCCATAACAAAAAAGGGAAAGAATAACCCAAAATGAGATAATGATAAGTGAAAATAAACATACCAAGAGGTCATATGTAAACACCAACAAAATCAATAGAACTACCAGGCGGTAATCTCAAATGAATCTAATAATGCACAAGTTTATGTAAAAAAGGGAAATTTACTCTAAAAACTATGCCCATCAGAGGTAGATGCATAATATATTTGATGCTACACTGCTCTCAACCAATACTACATAGTTATTTGATTAGTACAGTCCAACATCTGACAAAATAAGAATACTACAAAAATGTTAAACCTGACAAATAACCACTAGGCTAAAATGAAACCATTTGACACTACATATCCTAAACCTATTTAATACGTAGTCTGTTGTTTACACTCATTACACCATAATTCATCATATGAGCTAATCTCTGTTTATATACTCAAATTACGCCTGTATTTGGCTAGTTTAAGTCTACTTCCCTTTTAAAGTTTAGTAATATTTGATTCATTATATAACCACTATATATATACTTTATAATATATTTAGATCATTGTATGCATACTATCCAATCCATTTTTTTATAAAAAATACATTGTATGTATGTACACTTCCTTTAAATGATTGAATATGCATTGTATATCATCCCATAATACACAAGTTGAACATAAGTCGATGCAACAGATAAAATGAGTACACTATGTGATGGGATATACACTATGTATTATCCTATTATATTTTATGTACTATATATTTGCTATTCATACTTAATACAATATAGTATAGCAATATAATGAATACATAGAATATACACCATAATGTTATGAAAGTCATGGATATACAAATTCATAAATTTATTTTCTATACCTATATAGATGCATAAAAAATATCATTTGCTATACAGTATAATGTTTTATATAATGTTATGAAAGTTGATATACTCAACTATAATATATATACTTTAACAGGTTACTAGACACCACATATGTTATTTTTCTTATTGAATATATTATATCTTGAACAATGAGGAATCACTATATATACACAAGTGAGAGAAGAGACACATCTCTTCAATCTCCTTGTTGGCTTCCACCAAAAGTTCAAGATGTTGGGCTAGAAGTGGGAGCCTGACGCTACTCCTTCAACATCAACACTCCCTCTCAGCGAGGGAGGACAGCATAAGACATATCACCTCATCATGACATCAATCACAATCACTACAACAATGTATAGTATGTACAAATGTTCATTACTTAAATGACATCCATAATGGCTCTCCTAGAGTGTGGAATCAAGGGATTTCACCTCGAACTTCTCTCACAAAGAAAAACTTGTTATCAAGGGATTTCACCTCGAACTTCTCTCATAGAGAAAAACTTGTTATCAAGGGATTTCACCTCGAACTTCTCTCATAGAGAAGAACTCGTTATCAAGGGATTTCACCTCAAAATTCTCTCACAAGAACTCATTATCAAGGGTTTTCAACTTGAACTTATCTCACAGAGAAGAACTCGTTGTCAAGGGATTTCACCTTGAACTTCTCTCATAGAGAAGAACTCATTATCAGGGGATTTCACCTCAAACTTATCTCACAGAGAAAAACTCATTATCAAAGCTCTGGCGGCTTCTACAATAGATTTGTTATTCCTTTCTACAACACCACTCTGTTGAGGATTATAAGGGACACAGAACTCCCTCTTAATCCCTGCTTCAATGCAAAAATTATAGAATTCTTCAGAGGAGTACTCCCCTCTGTTGTTGGATCTCAGAACTTTGATTCTCTTCCCATATAAGTTCTCTACCTGAGCTTTAAACTCTTTGAACCTCTCAAGTACTTCTTTAGATTCATGACACAACCTTTGCAGGTACCTTCATGCTCCTAGTTTAATTTTGGAAGACCCATGACCATCTTATCCATGATAGGTAGAGCCTAAAATTGTAGATGAGCCAACCTTCGATGCCAAAGATCACACAAGCTTGAACAATTAGGTACTAATGCTATGATATAAAATTTAGTTGGTTCATAAAACAACTCATAAAAAAACTCTTATTTTTATGTCTGACTACAACAAATGGTGGAGTTTTTTTTTTCATTCTAACTCCAAATCAATGAGTTTAATCCAATTCAATGCCATATCAAATCCAATCATCCTATTTTAGAGGCGCGTACTGTTTGGGATTCCATGACTCGTGAGCTCGCCAGTCTTCAACACATCAAAAGTACTTGGGTACAGTAACATGTACAGAACCTTTGCCAGCCCAAGCCTATTCTTCAAATCAAGGTTACCATTTTTGGCCATTACGTTCTTCTCCAGACTCTTGTATATTTTTTTTTTTTTGGCAATTTTACCGTCTAGATGGTTATTTGTAAACAATGTTTTATATGTATATCTATATTCACAAATACATTAAAGTTGTAGGTGAACAACACTACCCTTAATGATGAGTTATTCTTTGCAATTGCTCTAGGCCAGACAACCAATGTGCTCTTCACCACCAAATTTGAGCCTCCACCAAATGCCATATTTCTCATGTCTACACACCCATTCATTAGCAACACCAAAACATTCGATAATTCAACTACTACTAGAATTTTAGAGTACTATTCAAATCTAAGAGCAGATAATTCATTTTCATCCTTTCCTCTCATGAATCCAATGCTTCCAGCCTTGAATGATACATCCTTTGCCACCAATTTCAGCCAAAAGCTGAAAAGGTTGGCCAATCAGAGATTTCCAACCACTGTTCCCCTGAGTGTTGATAGACAGTTTATATTTACAGTGGGGTTAGGGATAAATCCATGTCCCAATGGATAAACATGCCAAGGCCCCACTAGCATGAAATTTGTAGCCTCCACTAACAACATATCCTTCGTTCTTCCCACCACCGCTCTTCTTCAAGCACACTTATGTGGGCAAAGTGAAGGATTTTACAAAACTTGGCTCTGATACCATGTTAGTTTTCTTATTGAATATATTATATCTTGAACAATGAGGAATCATTATATATACACAAGTGAGAGAAGAGACACATCTCTTCAATCTCCTTGTCGGCTTCCACCAAAAGTGCAAGATGTTGGGCTGGAAGTGGGAGACCGACGATGCTCCTTCAACATCAAAAACATGTATACATAACACAATATTTTACAATCAAATCATCTTTAGCATGGCAATATTCAAGTAATATTGTGTGTGTGTGTGTACACCTTTGTACAAGATCAATCGACCCAATATACCTGATATATTTAATTATTCTCATTAAAGTGTTGGTGCAAGCATGTCAGAATATAAATAGCTCAAAGGTGCCACCTATGTATCTATCTGATCTCCCTTTTGGGATATATGGAACTATTTTAATATAATAACACTATGTAATACCATAAATATATACCATATAATATGACACCAATATTGTCTATTTGGATCGTTTATTTCATTTCAAGTAGCATGTTGTTGTATATAGCTTATTAAAAATCATTTTATATATGTCTTTCACCATGTATACATCAATATATGATTTATCATTTCACTATATTTATATATTTCGCTACAACCTAAGTTTGACTAGGTATTTACCTAATTTTAAAATACGTAGTAAATATCTCTTCTAGTAAAAGAGATGAATAGAAAAACAATGGTATGTAGATGCAGTCAATTATTTCCATATCTATAATTAACAAATTCTTAGTTTATATATACACTAAAGCACATATAATTTTATATTTTCCATAAGAGCAATAGCACCTACCTAATTATGCTTCTATTAGAAAAATTTCCTTTTACACTCCACAATTCTCCTTCCTTCTCCTATGCCATGCTCTATCTTTTCCCTCCAGAATTGTGCCCCTTCTAAATATTTATTCCCTTTGAATGAGAATCTGCTTTACTTTAAATCTATTTTTTTCTTAAACATACTCTTTTCTTTCTTTTATTTATTTTAATACAATGATTTTTATCTTTTTTTGTTTTTAGCTTTTTTTTCAATTCACATACTTTCCTATTAAACTTGTTTTATTTTCCCAAACATTACTTATTATTATTTTTCATTTTAATTCTAATTACAAAAATTAATATATTTTCTAATTAAATTAGTACCTCTAATATCATAATGGCGTAGTAATTAATTCATTAATCAATAAATCCAAATTTCCTCTAATTACACAAATTGCATCTCCAAAAATATTAATGGTTATGAATATGACATAAACGCAATCACACAAGATGAGTTCCATATAACCATTAAACTAAGCTAACTATTTGTAAATAATTCCAAATATAGCCAATCATAAGGAACATACTAACATTAATAATTATACTTTGTATCTAGTATGTACTATTTAATGTGGTGTATGCAAGGTTCTAGCTATTCTTTTATCATCCTCCAGTAACTCCATCTACATCACTCTCTTTGATGATGCTCTCCCTCCATCATGATCTGAGGGATGAGTCTCTCCTATGTCAACCTCAAAATAAGAAGGTAGTTAGTCCATAACACCATGCCATATATAAATCATAAAATACAGTTAAAATAACCAATCATCACGATCATAATGTAAAAATATACACTATAACTAACTCATAGCGATATAATCATATAACTAAATCAACATTCAACTTTCTCATAACAACATATAACTCAAAGCTTAGGAAAATAATAAACAAATCAAATTAACTATATATATATCCATGGATAATCAAGTAAGTTTGCTTAGTGAAGAATCAGGATGTAACACCTTCCAATTGCATCTGAAGCTTGATAATATATGTCTATAACACCATGCCATCTACGTCACTCTCTTTGATGATGCTCTCCCTCCATCATGATCTGAGGGATGAGTCTCTCCTACGTCAACCTCACAATAAGAAGGTAGTTAGTCCATAACACCATGCCATATATAAATCATAAAATACAGTTAAAATAACCAATCATCACGATCATAATGTAAAAATATCCACTATAACTAAACCATAGTGATATAATCATATAACTAAATCAACATTCAACTTGCTCATAACAACATATAACTCAAAGCTTAGGCAAATAATAAACAAATCAAATTATCAACTATATATATATATATATATATATATATATATATATATATATATATATATATATATATATATATATCCATGGATAATCAAGTAAGTTTGCTTAGTGAGGAATGAGGATGTAACACCTTCCAATTTCATCTGAAGCTTGATAATATTATTTTAAAAGTGAATCAAGTGTTTTCTTGGCATCTTTTCATGTGTGAATAATTTTGGAGCTTAAAATTAGTTTTACAGTCCTAAAGACGTAATTAAGGCCTAGTTATAACAAGGTTAGGTTGATTCGATATACTTGATTTAAGAGTTAGCTCATAAAACATTGTTGGGAGATGTATGTTATTATTAGGTATATGAAAGTATGATTATTTTGTCATAAAACCTCATGTACTATACAAACCAACTAAAAAATTGATTTAAGAGGGTTACATGGTAGGAATCATAATTTGAGAAACGTGTATCGTATTTGGTTAACTCTATCCCTCTACATCAGATTGATATCATAGTAGGTTGGGTACTTGAAAGAGGCTTAAAGGAGGTTAACACTCTTTAAGGATAGGAGTGAATTACTTAGTTGCTGGTCAGTTATAGTGAAGAAGTCAAAATGCCACCTATCAAGAATCCAAGAGGAGGTGGAAGAGTAGGTATCTAGATGAGAGATGTAATCTTTAAGGAGTTAAAAAACTTAAGAGTAAGTTTTGATGCAAGGTTGAAAATAGTCAATACCAATCAAAGAGGAGTACTAATAGGGGATGTCAGTGATAGGGAAGAAGAAAAATAAACACTAGAAGATGAAGAAGAAGCAGAGTGAGAGGAAGAAGGAATTGATAGACTATTGAAGGTAGTCATGGGATAGGGGTCGAAAACCAAAATAGAACTTCCCACTTATGCATGTAGCTTAGATGGATAAGAATTCATTGACTAAATTATAGAATTAGATAATTATTTTGACTATGAGAGTGTACCAAATGAAAACAAAGTAAATTTTGAGTGTGTTGAGAAGTATTGTCATTGATGTCATTAAGTGGTCTTTGAGGTATGAGCTCGTGTACTTGATGTGGCAAGAAAGCCATATGACAAGAGAGAATTATAAATAATCCTAATGTCTCTTATTAAGAGATAATTTTAAGGTAATATAATGATTCCTATGTTGGTTGATGTCAAATTTTAGGTCAAGTGATCATTAAAGCATGTTTGAGTACTAGTTCTTGAGTAAAAGGTGTCTTGAGAATCCTAGTCTAGACCCTGTGAGAAGGTATGCATAGTGACATTTGGTGAAGTAAGAACAATCTTGTGAGAGGTTTTTTGGCATTATTTTATCATACAGGATAAGTGTAGATGCTTTTATAAGTGTTTCAACATCATTTGTCAAGTTTCAAGTGCTTAAGAATCCTATTCATGGCACTAGTAATAGTATGAAGAGACATTCTGATAAGGTATGGATATAATGGATTGCTGAGATGAGTGCACGCTAGAATGAATGGATGCATAATGTTGTTTTATCATGCATGTGATGCATTTGATAACTCATGAGAGTCTCAGGGTGAGCCTACAAGGGTAGGATATATAGATCAAGTATGCAACTAGACCACTTCCAGACCTTGCCTGGCCTAATGAGGCAACATGATTTATTTTCAAGATACATGGATGATTTATTCTAGTGTTTAATCATGTATGAGGTTTCTTGAGTATGTGAGAGTGGTGGAGAGTGCATATAAAGAGGCATGAAGGTCAGTTTTTAGGCCTAATGTGGTTTGTAAGTCAAGGTCTAAGTGAGCAAAGAGAGAAAATGTGGCCTAATGGGGTATCAAGATTAGTTTTCAAGGCAAGTGTGAGTAAGAAAGAATTTAAAAAGGTGAGCCAAGTTTTTTTAAGTAGTTTTGTGAATTTTGGGGTCAAATTTTGAATTATAAGGCATGAAAATGTGTTCTAAAGTCTCTTGAGTGCACAAAATGAAGGGTTCTCTACTCGAGAAGGTTTTTCATGTGATCATTAGCTTGTAAAACCTATGTATTGGAGCCTAATATATTATTAGTACATGGTGAAGGTTCCTATCTCTAAATTCCATTCATTTTTTTTGTATTGAAGGTTTATGCTTTATGAAAGATTTTTAAGAATGAAAATAGGTTTAAACCCTCTTAAAACCCTAATAAGGATCTGATGTTAAAGGTGTTGATCAAAAGTATCCAAAATTGATTTGTATTCTCAGGTAAGCTATTTTAGGTTATATTAAACTCTCCCAAGCACCTCCAGGTGTGATTGAGTTTTCAGGTGTGTGAGTAGATCCTACAAGAAAGTGCACATTTCTTAGAGATTTATTGTCGCTGTCAAAGTTGACCAAATCAAATTTTTTAAATGGCTGAAAGATTAAAATTGAGACTAATGTTTCATGTCCATAAAGGTTTTTGGACAAGTTTTATCCCTTGAGTTTTCTAAACTAGTCATCCAAGTTAGCCAGTTGCTAACAGACCTAATGATGTAAACAATGAGAAACCTAGGTAACAGTGAGAAGATGATTAGGGATGTGTTTTCATGAAATAGTGATGAAATCAAGTACATGGATATTTTTTTAATAATTTTAATACATGATAATGTTTGGTATAAGTTTTTGAGATTAGTGAATATAGTAAAAAGTTGTAAATAGGTTGACTTGTCTACCTTAGTGAGGTCTGTGTATAGTGAGGTCATAAGATTGGTTTACAAAAGTAGTAATTAAAATTTGAATATATTTATTTTATATATAATAATTGTATAATTATTTCATAGGATAATATAAATGAATAATAATTCATTTAATATGTCTACATAGGTGTTGAATTTCATTATCATCATGATTGTGCTTTAAGGTAAACTACCAACTCTAGGTAAGCAAGTTGCAGTGATGAGATTGAGGCTATATGCCTTAAGTTGAAATATATACTGAATATGGTGTTTTTATTTGTAAATTTAAATTAGTGATAATTATTTTTTAAATATTTTATGTCAATTAAATTGGTTTAAATTTTGAATCCAAAAAGGCTTGTCTAGTTCTAGTTTGACTGTGTGTAGTGAGATCAAAAGATTGGTCTGGAAGACCAATATTTGACATTAGACCTTGTGTTTTTATATTTAATAGTGGTATATATATGTAAAAGGGTTTTTTAAAAGTACCATTGATCATTTTAAGTTTTATTTCATATGTTAAATATCAAGTTCATGATTAGATTTTGGAGTGTTCAAGCAATTCTAAGTGGGATATTTGCATAGAACTGTTTGAGTCCATTTACATTGAGTTATGAGGCCTAAATATCATGGTGATGTTATTAATGTCATAAATTTTATGTTCATATTATTTATTTTCATGGTTATATGACTAAATTTTATACATGCTTTAGTTTTATTTGGCAAAATTTCTATAGGTTCATAGGCCTAATTGTGAATAGTGCTACAAGGTGTGCTCCAAGTGGTGGTTGGAGCCAAAAAGTGTCATGGACCTAATATGAGATTATAAAATGTATATTTGATTGTAATATGAATTTTTCATATCATTTTTGGAGTTTTAAAGTGTTCTAATGATATCAAAGGGTAACGTGTGCTCATGAAGGCTTAATTGAATTAAGTCTCCTTAAAGCCTAAAAAAAGATTTGGTATTTCAAGTTGTGGACAACCTATTATAATAATTTATTCATGTATAAAACATGTTATAATAATGATTGAAATGGTATTACAAGTGTGAAAGTATATATGGATGACCAAGAGGTATATGAACAAAGAATGGTATATATACAAGGTAGTTTTTGGCCTATTTAGATGTGTGAAAGATGCGAATGAAATAATATATTGGTAAGTAGAAGAAGGTATTATAGACCATATAAAGAGTGTATACAAATATCATGAATATTTAATATAGGTTATGCATATGAGGATCAAGTTCATATGACCTAATCAGTCTTAAAGAGACCTAATTGAACAAAAAGACATAGAAAGCAGTTTGAAAGGAATAAGAGTGTGAAGAGCTAAAGAGGTGGTAATAATTATTTGGTTGAGAAATAAGGTGTTATAAAGGTGGAAAATTAAATTAGGTGACTAATTTAGTGTTGATTCATCTAGGGGGTTGGTGCCTCCTTACAAGTTGGTGCTTTCTAAAGCCTAGTTGAGTTGGTGCTTAGCTAGTTGGGGTTGGTGCTCCATGTGAAGTAGGTGATTCATTAAATTGTGATATTTTAAATTATAAGAATATATTCCATTTTCAAGTATTAGTGGATTTTATTCACCTTGAATTTTTCACACATTATAATTTTTTGTCTTATGTAATATTGTTTCATGCTTGTATGGGTGATTATTTATGCATTGCTTGATCTATATGTTGATGTGATGGTTCATAAATGCTAAATAAAAATTGAAATAAAGATTTAAGAAATTGATTCACCCCCCATCCCTATTCATGATTATACTTTCAATATTTGGTATAAAATAAGGTCCTTTGAATTAGTCTTAACATTTTAAAGAAGATCCTACAAGTAAGGATGGCTAGTCAACAAGCTCAAGGTGGTTTCTCTACTAGTAAGGTTCCATTATTCAATAGGAATAATTATAATTTTGGGAGAATTAGAAAGAGGGAATATTTAATTTAAATGGGTCATGACATATGGCAGTCAGTTGTGGTTGGATACACTCCACCTCATACTCCACCAACTAATGCAATAAGCAAGAAAGAAAGTGAGAGCACTTCTAAGGTAATGAATGCCAATCTCTATGGCCTATCAAAGGCAGAGTTTATGAAGGTGATGCACTATGATTCAACCAAGGTGATATGGGATAAATTAAATACTATATATGAAGGATACATCAAGGTGAATATGGCCAAGTTAAAAATCCAAGGAGACAGTTTGCAAGTCTGTAGATGAAATCAATGCATCTTACATGTTGAAGGTTGATGAAGTTGTCAATGTCATTAGAGGATTAGGAGAAGAGGTGAAAGAATATATAGTTATTCAAAATCTATTTATATCACTAACTCTTAAGTTTTATTTTAAGGTATATGCATTAAAAGAGATGAAATATTTGGACAAGCTAGAGATGGGTGGGATTCATGGCATCTCGACTACCTATGAGATGAGAACAAATTAAGGAAAGCCTCCCAAGAAGGAAGCAACATTCAAAGTTGATAAGACATCAAAATCCAAGAAGTTTAAGGATAAGGTATGTTTATATGTTGATGATGTTGAAATGATAGCCATGTTTACTATAAAATTAAGGTTTAGATCTAGTAAGTACAAGGGTAAGTTGCCTTTCAAATGTTTCAACTATGGTAAGATTGGTCACTCGGTATCTAAGTGTCCTAATAAGGATAATATTGGGCATGATGAATATCATGATTAACATCATGGAGATGATAAGAAGGTCTATAATCTTGACAAAAATAAGAAATATTTTAGGAAGTATGAAGGCAAGAAAGGGTAATTCAAGAAGAGATGTTTCTATACCAAAGAAGATAATATCTCATCTGATGTAAGTGACACAAACACATTTGATAGTAATGAATATGAACATGACAATGAAATATTATTAATAGTTATAGATATAGATAATTAGGGTTTCTCAAAAGTAAAAGACCTTATGGATGATAAAGAATTAGATGAAGAAGAAGCTAAAGTAAACCTGGATGTAGAATTAGTGAGTGCCCTAAAGGATTTAAAGTTTCAAATAAGAAAGAATCACAAACTAAGATCATTAGTTAATGACTATGAGGATCATATTGGTTTATTTGAAGAGAGACTGAGTAACACATCTAAGAAGTATGATGAGATCATCAATCAAATTAAAGCATAGATGGAGATAGTCACTGCTAGCTTAAGAGCTAAAGAGAAAGATTGCACTAGGTATGGAACTAAAATGGAATCCTTGAAAGCTAAGTTGGATAAAGCATCTAGTAATTTGAAGATATTTTTGAAGTTTTAAAAGAGTACTAATGCTATAGATGAAATCTTGAGTAGTCAAAAAAATTTAAGTAATAAGATGGGTCTTGGTTTCAAAGAATACCAAAAGGTGGCACCTCAAATCAAGAGAAGGATAATGAAGATAAGAAGGTCAACATGAAAAGACTAATTAGACAGCCTAATTCTATGAGGTATGCTAATTCATTCAATGGTTACTATTTTATGTGAAATCTATTTGGTAACAGAGCAAAATATTGTATAAGACCCTTTAAGAATGAACATTCATAGGATTATGAAAGGAATCATCAGTCAAGAGGTATGTATAAGATTATTTACTACAACTATCATAATGTAGGACACATTTCAAGATTCTATCCTAATATAGGTAGAGGGCCATCAAGTCAAAACAAGAGGTTTGAATCCCCTATAATGCAAAAGATAAAGAAATTCAATGTGTAAAAACCAAAAATAGTAAAGGTAAGTCATGATCAATCTACAAACCCAAGTGGAGTCACTTGCTATGGTAGAGCATACTTTAGATGTGAAATCAAGTCAGGAATTCTATTTTCAACTCATATTTTTGATCAAAAGATTGATGAAAAGGTCAAGCCTAAGGTGCTAATCAAGTCTAAAAGGGTCTTGAATGATATTTAGTCTGATGAGAGCATGGAGATCTAGGAGTCTCCTGATCTTGTGTTGTTTTAATGCTCTTTGGAAAGGGGTGACTCCATTAGGCTTCATAGAGACACTCTTTAGTTAGCAAAAGCATGATGGATTCTTGGTTTAAGGGTGATATTTTTAGGTTGTTCATAATATCCAAGTGTATTTGTTGATAATCATAGAATATTTTTTGAGTATAGTTTCCAATGAAGGATAATGAGTGGTTCTAGAAGTTACAGTATGTATGACCCTTTATCATTAATGTCAAAAAGGGAGAAAAGTTAAAGAATGAAGACTGAGCAAATTGAGGGATATGAGAGTGATTGTATTGAAGATTTTTTTATCATTAATGATAAAGGGGGAATTTGTCGAGAAGAGTTGTCATTGATGTCAAGGTTGATGTCATTAAGTGGTCTTTGAGGTATGAGCTTGTGTGTTTGGTGTGAAAAGAGAGAAATTGAAGGAAACCTAATGTCTATCTATTGAGAGAGAATTTTAAGGGAACCTAATGATTACTATGTTGGTTGATGTCAAGGTTCAATTCAAGTGATCATTAAAGCATGTTTAAGTACTAGTTCTTGACTATATGGCGTCTTGAGAATCCTACTCTAGACCCTGTGAGAAGGTGTGCATAGTGAAGTTTGGTGAATTAAGTAAGCACAATCTTGTGAGAGGTTTTTTGGAATTTTTTTATCATGCAAGATAAGTGTATATACTTTCAAAAGTGTTTCAAGGTCAGTTGTCAATTTTTAAGTGCTTAACAAGCCTAGTCATGACACTCGTAATAGCATAAAAAGACCTTATGAAAATGTATGGATACAATGACTTGTTGAGATGAGTGCACACAGACATGAATGGATGTATAAGGTTTATTTAGAATGAATTTGAGTCATTAGATCACTCATGAGAGTCTCAGGGTGAGCCTACAGGGGTAGGATCTATAGATCAAATATGCAACTAGACCACTTCTAGACCTTGCCTAGCCTAATAAGGCACCATGATCTGTTGTCAAGATATATGAATGATGTATGATAGTGTTTAATCATGTATGAGGTTTCTTGAGTATGTGATAGTGGTGAATATTGCATGGAAAGAGGCATAAAAGTCAGTTTTTAGGCCTAATGTGGTTTGCAAGTAAAGGTCTAAGTGAGCAAAGAGAGAAAGTGTGGCTTAATGGGGTATCAAGATCATTTTTCAAGACAAGTGTGACTAGGAGAGCATTTAAAAAGGTGATTCAAGTTTTTTTAAGCAATTTCATGAAGTTTGAGGTCAAATTTTGAAGGATAAGGTATGAAAATGTGTTATAAGGTCTCTCAAGTGCACAGAATGAAGGGTTCTCTACCTAAGAAGGTTTTTTTTGTGATCATAAAACCTCTACTTATGAACCTAATCTATACATGGTATATGGGTAAGGGTCCCAGCTTAAAATTTTAGGTATTTTTTTTGGATTGAAGGGTTATGCTTTATAAACGATTGCAAGAATGGAAAAAGGTTTAAACCCTCTTAGAACTCTAATAAGAACCCAATGTTGAAGATGTTGATCAAAAGTGCCTAGAATGGATTGGTATGCTCAGGTAAGATATTGTATGTTATATTAAACTCTCCCAAGCACCTCCATGTGTGATTGAGTTATCAAGTGTGTGAGTAAATCCTATAGGAAAGTGCACATTTCTCAATTATTTATTATAGCAGTCAGAGTTGACCAAATCAAAGTTTGTAAATAGATTGAGTATGAAGATTGAGACTCATGTTTCATGTCCATAATTTTTTATGGATAATTTCTATCCCTCAAATGTGCTAAACTAGTCATCCCATTTAACCAGTCACTAACAGGCCTAATGATACAAATAGTGAAAAACCTAGGCAATAGTGAGAAGATGATAAAGGATGTGTTTTCATGAAATAGTCATGAAACCAAGTGCATTGATATTTTTTTCATGAATTTTAAGATATGATCATGTTTGGTATAATTATTATAAATCAGTGAATATAGTAAAAACTTTCTCACAAGTTGACTTATTTGCCTTAGTGAGGTCTGTGTACAATGAGGTCATAAGATTGGTATGGAAGACCAATAATTGATATTTGATTATATTTCATTTATATATAATAATGGTTTAATGATATCATAAGATAATCTAAATGAATCAAAAATAATTGAATATGTCTACACAATTGTTGAAGGTCATTATCACCATGATTGTGCTTTAAGGTAAATTGGCAGTTATAGGTAAGCAAGTTGCAGTGATTAGTTTGAGGCTTTATGCCTTGAGTTGAAATATATAATGCATATGGTTTTTTTATTTGTGACTTAAATATATTTTTTATAATTTTTAAAATATTTAAATTTAGTGAAAGTGGTTGAAATTTTGAAGCCAAAATGGCATGTCTGGTTTTAGTTTGACTATGTGTAGTGAGACCAAAAGATTGGTTTGCAAGACCAATATTTAACATTAGACCTTGTGGTTTTTATATTTAAGAATAATATAGATATATAAAATAATATTTTTACAGTACCATTGGTAATTTGAAGGTTTCTTTTAAGTTTTAAAGATCAAGTTGTTCATGACTGGGTTTTGGAGTGTTTTGGCAGTTCTAAGTGAGCTATTTGTATAGAAGTGTTTGAGTCCTTTTGCCTTGAGTTATGAAGTATAAAATACATGGTAATGTTATTAATTTCATGGATTTTATTTTCATATGATTTATTTTCATGGTTTTATTACTAAATTGTATACATGCTTCAATTTTGTTTGGCAGACTTTCTATAGGTTCACAAGCATAATTGTGAACAATGCTACAAGGTGTGCTTCAAGTGGTGGTTGGAGCCAAAAAGTGTCATGGACATAAGATAAGATTATTAATGTTATATTTGAGTGTAATATAAAGTTTTCCTTCTATTTTTCTAGTTTTAAAGTGTTCTAAGGATATCAAAGGTTAACATGTGCTTATGAAGGCCTAATTGAATTAGGTCTCCTTAAGGCCTAAAAGAGGTTTTGGTCTTTCAAGTTGTAGATGACCTATTTTAATGATTTATTCATGTATGAAACATGTTATAATAAATATTTAAATTTTAATCCAATTGTGAAAGTATGTATGGTTAATCAAGAGGTATATTAATAAGGAATGGTATATATAAGGCAAGTTTGGGCCTATTTGGGTGTGTAGAAGATGCGAATGAAATAGGAGATTGGTAAGCAGAAGGCCTTGTAGGCCATATGAATAGTGTATAGAAACTATGATTAATATTTGATAGAGGTTATGTATATGAGGATCAAGTTTATATGACCTAATCAGTCTTGAAAAGACCTAATTGAGTGAAGAAACCTAGAATGCAGTTTGAGAGGAATAAAAGTGTGAAGAGATGAAGAGGTGGTCATCATCAATTGGTTGAGAAAAAAGGTGTTATAAAGGTGACAAAGGAAATTAGGTGACTGATTTGGTGCTGAGTCGTCTAGGCAATTGGTGCCTCATTTCAAGTTAGTGCTTGTTAAAGCTTAACTGAGTTGGTGCTAAGTTAATTGGGGTTAGTGTTCCCTATGGAGTTTGTGCTTCTCTAAATTGTGATCTTTTGAATTATAAGATTTTAGTCCATTTTCAAGTATCAATGGGTTTTCTTTCCCTTGAATTTTTTTCACATATATGATGTATTATCTTATGTAATCTTGTTTCATGCTTGTATGGGTGATTGTTTATGCATTACTTGATCTATATGGTTCATGAATGCTAAGGAGGAATTAAAAAAAAATAAGACACTGATTCAAACCTGCCCTCTCAATGATTATGCTTTCAATATATGGAACCAACCTAAAAGTACATACATCCCTTTGGTGGGACTATGTGCAGGATGAAAGGAGAAATAACGGTAAGGCCAATATCAAATCTTCGGATAGGATGGTAGATAAATTGATGACAAAATTCTTGACTAGTGATTATCACACTAACTTGTTCAATAAGTTGTAGAATTTAAATCAAAAGGAGATGGGTGTTAAGGAATATACTGAGGAATTATACAAGTTGACCATCAGATCAAGTCATGTGGAAAAGATTGGGAGATATATCAATGGGCTAAGATACAACCATCATGATGAACATAATTTGGTAAGTCTAAGAAAACTTGAAGAGTTTTACCAATATGCCTTGCAAGTATAATACAATTTGAATATAAGAGAAATCAACAAAATAAGGGTAGGGATAGAAATTATAGAGTTATAGGTATACAAGAAGGAAGAAGCACATCATAAATATCTAATTCAAAACCTAGTATATATCAAGAATATGCATCTAATTTAAGAGATGGATTCAAAGGAAGAAGACCATATTTTAGAGGAGGATACACAAAAATAGATAGAGGCCTAAGTGGATTCAATAGTAAGTTCTTTAAATGCAATAAATTTGTTGGTCATAGGTTTTGGTAATGTCTAGAAAATGCTCTAGCTAGTGGATCTAGAACTAAAAATATAAACCAAATAGTTAAAGTAGATGAAATGAGTGTGGATTTTTCATCTCATGTTGAGGAACCAAAAGTTGGTGAATATTTGTTGATGAGGAGAGTGCTGATCAAATCATCCAAGGATAAGGAACCTACCCAAAAAAATATATTCAAGACCACATGTAAATGTCAAGGTAAGTTATATAAATTGGTGATTGATTCAGGTAGCATAGATAATCTAGTGGCAATAGAGGTGGTATAAAAAGTTGGACTGAAGAGGATACCACAACCAAACTGCTATAAGGTATCATGGCTAAAAATTGGGTAGTAAGTTATTATAAATGAGAAATTTTAGGTAGAGTTTTAGATTGGAAGATACAAGGATAAGGTATTATGTGACATAATGTCAATGGATGTGTGCCATGTGCTCGTAGGGAGCCCTTGGAAATATGATAGGAATATTACTCATGATGGTATAAATAATTTATATACCTTGGCGAAGGATGGAATAATCCATACATTACTACCTCTTAAAGAAGAAGATAATGGGCAAAGGACCAATGAAAGTGTCATGATGGTAAGTGAGAAAGAGTTCTTGAACACTATAAAAGAAGAAGAGTTGAGATCAAACCAAGGAATAATATAAAAACCACTAAGCTAAATGAATTACCTCAAGAGGTGAAATATATTTTGGAGTATGTTGATATAGTGGTGGATGAACTACCTAATAAGTTGCCACCTATTAGGAGCATCAGACATGACATTCACTTTGTACCGGGTGCTAGTTTGCCTAACAAAGATGCATACAAGATGACTCCATAAGAGAATGTAGAAACAAATAAGTAAATACAAGACATATTGGATAAGGGAGTCATAAAATAAATCTTTAGACCATGTGCAGTACCAACTATACTAGTGCCCAAAAAAGAAAGAGATTAGAGAATGTGCACAGATTCAAGAGTAATCAATAAGATAACCATAAGGTATAGATTTCCCCTTTCAAGCATTGAGGATTTGATGTATTGTTTGAGTGGTTCTAACTATTTTTATAAGATGGATCTTAAGAGTGGTTATCACTAGATAAGAATAAGAGAATGCTATGAATGAAAGACTACCTTTAAGATAAATGAGGGGTTATATGAATGGCTTGTCATATTGTTTTATCTCAATAATTCCCCAAAGACATTCATGAGACTCATGAATGAGGTCTTAAATCCTTTTATGATTAAGTTTTTTATTGTATATCTAGATGACATCTTGATTTATAACCATAGTAGAGAGGAGAACATTCAACATTTAATAATGGTTGCATGAGGAGAGGTTGTTGATTAACCTCCATAAATGTTTATTCTCTCCCTCTTTATAGGATCCACTCCATGGCTCTCCAAAAACCGCTCAACCACCTTACCCTCACCACCATTTCTGCACATACGAATATTTAACCTCTCCAACTCAAAACAAAAAACCATTAAAACAGTATAAGAATTTTGAATTAGACAAATTGATAGCTCCCGTTTATTCCCAATTTAAAAAATGACAAAACCTGCCTTGCATACTTGTGATCGTCTATGCTTCAAACCATGCAAACAGAGAGGAAAAAATAATGAGCGTAAACAAACTCAAATAGTGTGATTAATAAAGAATGCAGAGAGAGTAAAGAAATTCTGACCAAGATCGTGTAGCAGTGCTGCCAGCTCCATCTGTTAAAAATGTGTGCTAAAAGTTACATAAAACTGGGGGGCAAAAATGTATTGACAATGAAAAGATGACGCTTACTATTTCCATGCTTTCTGTGAGCAATTGTTCTTCGGTAGCGAGTGAAAGGGCGAGCTTACGAACTCTGAAAGCATGAAAGGCGTCATGAGAAGCATCCCACTGCCCCATCAGAGAATGAACCAGGGCCTCTGCCTCTTTCACCGCCTCTGCCATTTTTCATTAAAAACTCAAAACAAACCCAACCCAAAAAAAAATGTACATGGGAGAAAAATCTTGTTACCTTGGTTTTTTAATCTTTCAAAGTGTTTTGAAGATGGATAAAGATAAGGTGAAGGCCATCATTGAGTGTCCAACTCCAAGGATGGCCCATGAGGTAATAAGCTTCCATGGCTTAGCTAGATTTTATAGGAAGTTTATCAAAAATATTAGTGGGATATGTGTACCCATTGTTGATAATATTATAGAGGAATAAAATAGGTTTGTATGGACTGATGTAACTAAGATGAATTTTTAGTTTTTGAATTAAAAAATAACAGAATAATTAGACCTGATTTTAACAAGGTGTTTTAAGTTGAGTGTGATGAAAATGGAGTGGCCATAAGAGTTATCCTAAAGAGGGAATACGTGTATCTTACTTTAGTGAAAAGTTAAATGAAGTTAAGAAATGGTATTTAGCTTATGATCTTGAGTTATATGCCATGTTTCAAGCCTTGAGGAAGTGGAGACACTACTTAATGGTAAATGAGTTTGTTATCTTCATGGATAACCATGTACTTAAATTCATAACCAGCTATCCCAATCTCAGTCAAAGGCACATGAAGTGGGTGGAGTACTTGAAAAATTCATGTTTATCATCAAGCACAATAAAAGATAAATAAACAGGGTAGCAGATACTCTAAGTAGGATAACCTTACTTATTATAGAAATTTAGCTTGAGAGTGGAGGAATAGAGTCACTTAAAGAATTATATGAAATTGATTTAGATTTTAAGGTGCATATGAGGCTTGCAAGCAGCCTACTATAAGAAATAAAGAGCCTTGGATGGAGCATATGATTCAAGGTGGTTTATTATTCAAATGAGTTCATCTTTATGTATTAAGGGACTTTATGAGAGATAATTTGATTAAGGAGAATCACTATGGGAGTTTGGTAGGTCACTTTGGTCTTGATAAGAACCTAACTTAGCTTACTAATCACTACTATTGGCCTAGAATGCAAATAGATATGAGAAATTTTGTGGAAAGATGAAAATTTTGTCAATGTGTAAAGCAGAAGAGTAGTGTAGGCATATACCAGCCCTTACCAATACAAAATAGGCTTTGAGATTCCATTATCATGTGGTTGCCAAGAACTCAAAGAGGGCATGATTTTATTTGTATTATTGTGGACAAATTTTCCAAGATGGCCCATTTCATACCTTATAATACAACCAATGATGCTACTCATGTGTCCAATTTTTTATTCAAGTAGGTGGTTAGACTTGAGCATTATCTCAGATAGAGATACCAAGTTTGTAAGCTAGTTTTGGAGAACCTTGTGGAAGAAGATAGGAACCAATTTGAACTTTAGCTCAACTTATCACCCTCAAACAAATGGCCAAACTGAGGTTGTTAATAGAACTTTGGGTAACTTACTAAGATGTTTGATAAAGGACAGTACTAAATAATGGGACTTAGTATTACCACAATTAGAGTTGGCTTATAATGAATCACCCAATAGAAATATAGGAAAGAGTCCATTTTAAGTGGTGTATCATATGCACCTAAGGGAAGTATTTTAATTGAGATATTTAGTAAAGATGGGGAAAATAATTTTTTAGGGAGAATATTTTATCATTGCCATGCAAGAGGTGCATGAGAAAGTGAAGAAGTTAGAGTTTAGTGTGGAAAAGCACAAATAACATGTTGATTTAAATAAGAGAGAGGTCAATTTTTAGATTAGATATATGTTTTTATCTCACTTGATTAATAAAATGTTTCCAAAATGTGAGTATAATAAATTGAAGATGAAGAATATTGGCTCATGCAAGGTCATAAATAAGTTTTCTAACAATGCCTATGAGATAGAGTTGCCTAGTGTCATAGGGATCTATCCTAATATTTAATGTTGAAGACTTGTATCCATACAAATAATTAGATATGTAGGATCAAACAAATTGAATTCAAGACACAACATTACAAGAGTGGGAAAACCAACTACCACAAGTAAAGCAAGAAGAAATTGAACTTATCTTGGACAAGAAAGTTGTAAAGAGAAAAAGAGGTAAAGAGTATTATCAGTAATTAGTGAAGTGTAAAGATCATATTATATAGGATGCAACTTGGATAACAAAAATAGACATCATCAAACATGTAGGTAATCTTGAAGACTTCATGAACAAGAGTTCATGAGTTAATTTCTTATTCCTAGGGAGTATGTTTTAGGGGCATCACTCCATATGTTAAAATTTTGGCTTGTTCTTTTGTTTCTTAGTATTTAATGGGTCTTGGTAGTCTATAATATCCTTTATGAGTTATTTATAGGTTTTATGAGTTCATAAAATTTGAATTGGAGCAATCTAGGCATTTTCCAACCAAAACTCCAAATTCAAAATTTTGAATTTCTTTCTATAATTTTATGGTCTTAATCATGTTTTTGGTAGGTTCAATAGTTATATGTTATTTTTTAGGAATATTATATGTGTTTATATGTTTATTAAATTTTTTCCACCATTGTGTTCATATATGTTATGTTTGAATCTTTTTGTAATGTCTAAGAAGACTATGTTTTCATGCATAAGCCTATGTTGGAGGCAAACAAGATTCAATTAGATATTTTATAGGGACTAAAATTTCATGAATAGGATCAAAGGATTTATTATTAAATTTATAATATGGTTATTATCTCTAAGAAATAGAGGGAAGATTCAAAATTTTCATGAAGGGAGTAACTGTTTCAAAATTTTGTGTATGCTTGTGAAGAACATGAATATAAATGCATGACAACTCTTGTTGGAACAAATTGTGATTGTAATGGTGAATATTGATAATTTTAATTAAATATAAATTATTTATTTATTTTTATACTTGAGAAATGATACTTCATCTACAGGTGGAAAAATGGAAAATCAAGGTTAATTACAATTATGTGTCATCACAATCAAGATCCTAGTGAAGCAAGGTAACTCTTTAACTTATCTCATGAACTTTAATGGTTGAAAATGTTTTGGATAGTTGTTATAATTTTAATGTAACATTTTTTTAATACTTATAGCCATAGATAATTAAAAACTCTCATTCTAACCTCCAGTTGATAACACATAACATAGAACTCTATTTTTTTAGTACAATCAAGTTAGAAATTGAAATGTTTGAGTCTATTTGTGATTGAGTTGATTTTTATTACAATTCACATATTTATATTAAGTTGGAACAGACCCCATTCAAGTTTTTTTAACCTTTGAAACATCCATTTGAGTTTGAAAACATTATTCTATTACCTCTTGGGCTTGTGTACAACCCTGTTGAGGGTTTTTGGCCATTTCATGGTTTAACTACTAGACAATGTTTCAAACATTCCAATTGCATTTTAATCTTGATAAATTTTTTATAAATTTTAATCATGTTTTTTATTTTATTTTTGTCATGCATGAATAATTTTGTATCCTAAACTCATTTTTACAATCCTAGATACATAATTAAGGCCTAGTTGCAAGAAGGTCAGGTTGATTTAGTAGACTTTATTTAAGAGTTAGCTCACAAAACTTTGTAGGGATATATATGTCGTTAATGGGTATCTATAACTATGATTTTTTTATCTTGAACCATTTTTTACTTGTCAAACCAATTGAAAAAGTGCTTTTGGAGGGCTACTAGGAAAAAAGCCTAATTTAAGAAACTTGTGTCTTGTTTTGGTTAACTCTCTCACTTTGTATCAAGCATGTGAATTGTTATGAACACATTTTCATATACCAATTACTATTAGGGAATATTATTCATTATTTTAAGAAGGATAGTGCCTAGATTTGCATATACATAGGTGTATAAACATATGGTATGAGTAGCATGTTGAACCTAAGTACTAGGTACATGTTTTTAAATTCACTTTGGCATCGCTTCCAATTGCTAGGAATATGCATCAAGAGTGTTTTTTAGAAACTAAGCATTGGGTGTAGGTTCAATAATACTTTATCCAAAAATTTGTTTTTGAACATGAAAATATTACATTACATAATGTTTTACAAAAATTGAAAATGTTTCTATATCATGATTGAGAGGAAGATCTTAATACTATCACAAAGTCGTCATCACAACAAGAAGCAACTTATAATTTGAATGTAGCTATATAAAACTATAAGGTTAGTAAAAATATGTAAAAAATCTCATACAACCTTATAATAGGGTTACAAATGAGTTGATAGGTTCCAACAATAGCGATGAGGATATGGAATTGAATGATTTCTTCAAATCAAAATGAGAAGTCAAGACACCAAAAGATCAAATCATAGAATAAACTAAGGAAGAAAAACTATGAAATCTCAATATTTTAGAATAATAAGGATAGATAACTCTGTAAGAATCAATTCTTAGTGAATCTAATAAGATATCGGGAGCCTCTAAATAAAATTATTGATAATATTGGGATAGTATCTGTGTCAAATCTTTCAACTTTGGGAGATTACTAAATTCATAATGAAATTTTAGAAGGGTTGAAAATTTTGATGGATTATCAAGACTTTTTTACTGTTAAATTTATAGAGGTGAAAGGTGTATATCCATAATTGAGGGAGATGTACATTGAACTCCAAGAGTGCATAAGGCATGTCAAAAAACACCCATATAGATTGAATCACAACATGAAGTTAAAGGTGAAGGATGATTTGGATCACATGTAGGAAGCACATATCAACTCTCTCTCATCAAAAAGGTATATGGTTATGAAACCTAAAAATTCAAGTGAGATCATAGTATGTGGGGATTATCATATGTTCAATAATTCTTGCATCAATAAACTGTTTCCTATACCTTTCACTGATGAGGTTATGGAATTAGTTTTAGGTCATGAAGTATATTCCTTTATGAATGGATTCAGTGGCTATCACCAAATTCCCATTATGGAACAAGATCATGCCAAAACAACATTCACAATTGAGTAGAGTTATTTTATGTATAAGGTAATGTCATTTGGTGTAAAGAATGTTCCAGTTGTATTTTTTTTTATGGATGTGGTGACTTCTTTTAAATACTTTATTCATGATTTTATATAAGTTCATTTATATAATTGGACTATATTTTATTTATTCAAATACCACTTGTGAAAACTATGGCTAATGTTGGAATGTTGCAAAGCCCTATAAATTGCATTAAATTTTAAAAAAAACTCATTTTTCACATTGTTCAGTGTTTTGTTGGGCCACAAAGTTTGTAGTGAAGGATTTTTTCACTCTTGATAAAGTCTACATGAATCTTTAGCTTATTATCTATTCATTTCATCATCCTTTTAATTTTAGGAAACACTCAACATTCAATTTCTCTTATCTATTTACATGACCAATTACAACATATAAATTTGTCACACATATAACTATACAAAATGTTGGTGAACTATCATTCATGTTCCTCTACTGACACTTAACCTTTGACAACACTACTAAAGCATGAATTGAGGAATGGGGTTTTGGATGAAAAATGGTAAAGGAAGATCATTATGGTAATAGAATAGCTTTACTAAATTACAATTTTCACTGAGGGCATTTAATTATAAATATAGAAAATTCCAAGGTCCCTTTTTATTGGTGATGACAAGATAATGAAGTTCCTAATCAATGCTTGGAACAAAAAAATGGGTGTAATTAAGATGGATGACTCTAGGGATTTGATCAATTGATATGACCGGTCAATTTCATACATGAATTGAATGAAAATATGATGAGGCTAGTTCTAAAAAGAAAATAAAAATAAAGGTGAGTGGCTAAGCTTGGATGACCTTGTATTGATGATCTTGGAAATGAGGGGGAATTAATATGGGAGGCTCAAAAATTTATTCTTGCTCATAAAGAGCGATAAGAGAATTACAAATAAGGTGTGGAATGGGGTTGGAATATATTACTTATAATCTAAGCTCTATGTTAATATTAGTTCATATGTTACTATCAAGAAAAGGAGGTTTGAACCTAGGGAAAAGTCATGCCCTAATAAGGTAAGGATGTTCTGGAAGTGTCATGAAAGAAGAAAGTAATTTTTTTTAAGTGTATAAAACATATAAGCTTATATGGATAATATTTTTGAATTGATATACTTAGTGGTTTTAATGTTATAGTAAGGTTTAATTCTCACACTAGTTTTGATAATGTTTTTTTTCTGGATGTATTTTGACAATGTTTAGAAAGGAAATAAATCAATCTACTTGTTGAAAATAGAATGTATAAAATAATATAGTAATTAATACTATAATAAAATTAAATAAAAGGGATTTTTTTTTTTTTTTTAGATGCATGAAGATATAAAATTCAAATTCTAAAGGAAATGTGCAGGTGTTAAATTTTTCCTAGTTTTTCCTAGATTGCAAGATGATTTGTTAATGCAATCTAAATGATTTAAATTCATTTTAGGATTTTATTATTCATATGATATGAAAAATACTTTTAATATATTTTCCTAACATACAAATAAGAAATCAATTTTTAAAATCTTGGTAAGCACACTTACTAAGAATTCAAAAAATTGTCTTCACTTACACAAGTTAGAAACTAATTTTTAAAGCTTTTGAAAGCTTATCTATGAAATGAAACTATTAAGTGATAAAATCAATTAAAGTTTGGTATTCTAATTTTATAAGTTAAATATCCTAAAATATTATTTTTCACTAATGAAATAAATGAATTTTTAATTTAACATGTAAGGTTATGTTATCTAAGTTGTCTAGGTTTTGTGTGTGTGTGTGTGTGTGTGTGTGTGTGTGTGTGTGTGTGTGTGTGTGTGTGTGTGTGTTTGAGAGTTGTTTGTGTGTAAAAGCTTGTCTATAAATGAAAATAAGCTATTATGGTTGGTTTAATCTAAAGTTATTATTTATTAATCTACCCTATGTGATTTTAAAAATTATGTTGTTTCAAGTAAACTAACATGCAATTGTAAAATTAAAAAATTAGACTATGTTTTTTCTAGAAGAGAGAAAAGAGATGAGGATTTATTTTATGTGTTTTTTTGAAATATGCAATTGATTTGATTTAATAAAGGGAAAATAATACTAAAAATAAATCCTCCAACTTGATCAATGGTTATGACCAAACAAAGGCAAATATTATTTTTGTGTAAAGCATACTTAAAAAGCTAGCTCCCTTGCTCAACATGACTGTATAGGATGGATGGTAAAAATGTCAGGTTGTGGAGCTAAAAGCTTCACTGATGCAAACAGGGAAGGAAGATGCTAGAGGTTGCTGAGTGTTACAGACACCGGCGTCGGTCAGGCCAACTGACGTCGACAGGATTAGACAGGAAGAGCAACCGATGTCGGTCAGGGATCGGTCGGCATCGATCACCTCCAGGCAGATAGGGACCGATGTCGATCACCTGTGCGGTTCAAAACTGCAAGTTTTATGGGTAGTTAGTTAATGAACCAAGTATTTGCATGTCAAGAGCCAAATTTAGACTAGAATCTATGGATCTAATTATTGTAATTAGGTGTCTAATTATTGTTTACATGAGATCTATTTAAGAGACTCATAAGTTGTATTGTAAAGTGTTCTAGTTTGAGTTGAGAAAAGTTAGCTCCTTCTGTGTGTGAGGTGAGCAAGGGTGTTCCTCCTAGTTCCACAGCAGTGTCAAGTGTGGGTGTTGGTTTTGGAGAATCAGAAGGGTTCTTCAGGTGTGTAGGATCTTGGTCAGCAGGAGTGCATGGCTACATTAGGAGATCTGCATGGTAAGTAAGATCATTGATATGTAGGAGTATGTGTGTGCATGATCTAGGTTTGCAGGTGTGCAGAACCAGATTGATTTGTAGGTGTGCAAGATTAGGGAGGATAGCAACACAATAGGGAATAGGATCAGGCAGGATCTACTTGGAGTACAGTGTGTACTCAGAAAGAGAGCAAGAGAGGAAGGCAAGGTAATTCCTTCCATAAGTAAGATCATTTGGGTTGTAGGTTGTTGCAGGTTTAGGGGAAATCTACTTGAAGAACATTTGTGTACTTGGAGTGCATGGAGCACTGGTGTACTGGCAGTAGTGGATACTGATTGGTTGGAGGTGAACACCAACTCTGTGTTTGAGTTATGTGTTGGGACCGTAAGAGAGAGAGCTTTGAGGAGAGAATTACTGTTCACTTAAGGTGTGGGAAGCCTCTGAGAGGTGGTGAAGAAGAAGTGGCATCTTCTTTATTGTATTTTTTTTGTATGAGTATTAATACAAGTTGTGTATTGTTTCTGAATTCTAGTTACTTGTGTATTCTGGTTAATTTTTGCATGTTAAGTTGCTTGGTAATCAATTGTGTGCTTTCGTATTTCCCAACAAAGTGGTATCAGAGCTTTTGGTTGGGTATCCAACAAAGTGGTATCAGAGCTAAGGTTGTAGGGAGCAAGTTTTGTGTTTGGTTATAGGGCACTCTCAAGGGTTTCTGATTGAGTGGGAGTATAGCAATGGCAGAAAAAAGTAAGCTAAGAATGGAGGAACTGAAAAGCACGAATGGTCAATTAAGGTCCTATGGAAAGAAAGAGTAGGAAAAAGAAGATTGTTGGTTGGTAGCAGATCAGCATGAAGGAACTGAAGATGCAGATGTTGTAGGGGTTGTTGCACAGGATGCTCTGGGATGTTTCTTGGATAAAGTTGAATCTTGGTTAATAGATTATGTTGCCTCTTTCCATGCAGCCCCAAGGAGAGGAGCTGGTGAGCCTTGCCAAAGAATTGGAAAAGGGGAAGTGAAGCTGAAATTGCAAGCAGCCAACACATGGGTGTTGAAGGAGGTCATGCAGGTCCCAGTGTTGAAGATATGGCTAATTTCTTCAGAAAAGTTGGGTGATGAGAGATGCACAAGAACTCTCACAGCGAATACACTTGAATTAGCTGGTGGTAAGAAAGTAGATATCCTTTATCTATCTACTTATATTACTGATTCTTCTTTTGTTGTAGAGACGTGGCTTTGTAGGCTTGGTCACATGAGCAAGAAGGAGATGCATGTTCTTAAGGGGAAGTCAGATGTGTTTGACAGGCTTAAGAACTGGAAAGCCTTGGTGTTTATGGAGGAGATGGCGGATAGAGATCAGTGGAGAAGGTTGAGTAACTTCTGAGCAGAGCAATTTGGACAGGGATTTGATTCAAAGAAAACTTGTGGGTAAAAAGTCATCACTCACAGGAAAACATAGGTACCGACCTCGGTCAGGAGGAACCAACATCGAATAGACAGGTGTCAATGTCAGTCATGTGCAGACCAAAGCTAATGATGTCAGGCAGGGTAAGACCGACGTCAGTCAGGAGGACTGACATCGGCAATAGGTAAGACTGACATCGGTCAGGAGGATCGACGTCGGCAATAGGGACACCAACGTCGGTAGAGTTGGTAGTCAGGACAGGCGCATGGAAACTGACGTCGATCGGATGCAGACTATGTAGTGATCGAGGTCGGTCACTGTAATGGATTTTAGGTGGATAGCAAGTTGTCAAGGAGTCTCAAATGCCCATATGGAGGACTGAAGGTGGTAAGCCTCAAATTTGTTGTTCCTCTTCTTTATACTCGTTGCTTACTGCAGAGCAAGAAG
This sequence comes from Torreya grandis, assembly GCA_037957365.1. NCBI lineage: Eukaryota > Viridiplantae > Streptophyta > Pinopsida > Cupressales > Taxaceae > Torreya > Torreya grandis. The sequence goes on from JARHVA010000008.1 coordinate 579,923, forward strand.
GATCCAAGAAATAGTGAGAGCATGGCAGGAATATGATGCAAAACCAAATGAGAGATTTGGTAGGGTTTCCAGCTGGAGGAAAGCATAGAGACGAATGGATACCTTAGTTAAAGAATAGAGAGAATGGACACGTAAGATGGAAGCCCAAGTCATATGGTCTTGTGGAAGCTGCAAGATAGTGGGACAAGACTGACAGGTGGTACCAGGTGGATGACAAAGCAAGGCTTTAGTCAATGTCAGTATAACCATTGTGTTTGTCTTACCAGGTGGATGATGGTCGCAACATTATCTTGTTACTATATGTGGAGGATGAGCTTGGTGTTGGTTTAGACATATAAGGTTTTACTGAGCTAAAGGTAAGGTTAGTTTAGTGGCATGTCATGAGGAATTTGGAGTAGCAAAATTCTTTGGCATGGGAGACATGGAAGATCACAGGTTGATTTTGTCTCTAGTGGGAGCTGATGTGAATCAGGTGTTGGTGAGCTTCAATACGCAGGATGCAGAACCAGAGCACACTAAGGGCTGGACAGTTTAGTGTCCAAGATCACATGGGGTCTGGTATAGACCTGAGTTTGCCCAAGCAGTGGGTGATGTCAGAGAGTTAGGAGCCAATTCGGGGAAGTGGGTTCTCAGGTATTTGAGAGGGACTAGCAGCAGGGATTCATGTTATGCAGGGTCAGGACTTCACTACATGGGTTTGTAGGTTCGGATGTGGCAGGGTACTTGGATGACAGGAGGTGCACCACAGGTTGTGTGGTGGGTTGTCTTCAGGGTTGATCTTGAAGAGGGATACAAGCCAAGAAATAGATTAGACAAGGTATAAGTGCAGGTACAGTGCAACTATTTATCTCCAAGTGGGAGATTGTTAGGTTGTGGAGCTAAAAGCTTCATTGATGCAAATAGGGAAGGAGGATGCTAGAGGTTGTTGAGTGTTACAGACACCAACGTTGGTCAGGCCAATCGATGTCGACAGGATTAGACAGGAAGAGCAACCGATGTCGATCAGGGATCGGCTGGCGTCAGTCACCTCCAGACAGATAAGGACCGACGTCGGTCACCTGTGTGGTTCAAAACTGCAAGTTTTACGGGCAGTTAGTTAACGAACCAAGTGTTTGCATGTCAAGAGCCAAATTTAGACTAGAAGTTGTGGATCTAATTATTGTTTGCATGAGATCTATTTAAGAGACTCATAGGCTGTATTGTAAAGTGTTCTAGTTTGAGTTGAGCAAAGTTAGCTCCTTCTGTGTGTGAGGTGAGCAAGGGTGTTCCTCCTAGTTCCACAGTAGTGACAAGTGTGGGTGTTGGTTTTGGAGAATCAGAAGGGTTTTTTAGGTGTGTAGGATCTTGGTCAGCAGGGGTGCATGGCTACATTAGGAGATCTGCATGGTAAGTAAGATCATTGATCTGCAGGAGTATGTGTGTGCATGATCTAGGTTTACAGGTGTGTAGAACCAGATTGATTTGCAGGTGTGCAAGATCAGGGATGACAGCAACACAAGGAGCAAGATCAGGTAGGACCTACTTGGAGTACAGTGTGTACTCAAAAAGAGAGCAAGAGAGGAAGGCAAGGTAGTTCCTTCCATAAGTAAGATCATTTGGGTTGCAAGTTGTTGCAAGTTCAGGGGAGATCTACTTGAAGTACGTTTGTGTACTTGGAGTGCATGGAGCACTTGTGGAGTGCGTGGAGCACTTGTGGAGTGGTAGTAGTAGATACTGACTGGTTGGAGGTGAACACCAACTCTGTGTTTGAGTTGTGTGTTGGGACCGTAAGAGAGAGAGCTTTGAGGAGAGAATTACTGTTCACTTGAGGTGTGGGAAGCCTCTGAGAGGTGGTGAAGAAGAAGTGGCATCTTCTTTATTGTATTCTTTTATGTATGAGTATTAATACAAGTTGTGTATTGTCTCTCATATTCTGTGTTGTTTCTGAATTCTAGTTACTTGTGTATTCTAGTTAATTTCTGCATGTTAAGTTGCTTGGTAATCAATTGTGTGCTTTCGTATTTCCTAACAAAGTGGTATCAGAGCTTTTGGTTGGGTATCCAACAAAAAAGAGAAGGATAAAAAGGACACAATATTGGACAAGAATTCAATTGTATTGTGGTGAGTTGTTTCAATCATAACAAATGTTGTGTTAATGATATATTTCTTCTTCTCCTTCAAATCTATGTAGATTTGACAAAAAAATGACCAAAGATGTAGCAAAGACTTTTTTTAAACTGAAAGTAGACAAACAAGGATTTTTTAGATTTTAAAAAAACTAATATTCAATGAAAAAATTTCATCCAAAAATTGTCTAAAACTGAGATACTTTTAAAATAAGAAAGGAGGTTGCATATGTGAATTTAACTATTTATTGACTTAAAGCTAAACTTAAGAGGGATAAGGATTGATAAATATAAGAGTGTGAGTGAGTTGGTCCATCATGAGTGAATTCAAAAATAAAAATAAGTGAGAAATGTGAATAAAATCATGCAAAATGCATGAGAACTGAAGTTTCAGTGCTAAATTTAAAAACATGTGTATTGTGGGGAAACCATCATTTTTCAAAAGTGGCAGGTATGAAACAACATCAATCTATTATGCAACTGTCATATGTCATGATGAAACCACCCTAGTAAATTTTTGATGAAGCAACTCAAATACGAAGACTACAAATGACTCAAAAAATAAATTATAAAGTTTAAATTGGGATAAGGAATGAGGAAGGAGTAAGAATGATAGAGAGAACTAAGTTTGAGTGTATTTGTGGAAATCCTTGCATCATCATTAGATTTTTCAAAAATGTTACACCATGTACTTTTTTGGTTTTTACAGTGCCTCACTAGGAGATACATGTCTCAACTAACATATTATAAATAAAATGTGTTTTACATAATAATATCCCAAAAGAATCCTTGATCCACAAGGTAACCAAATATGATTAGGATCAAATGGTTGTAAAGCCATCAAATAATATTTATCATAGCCTAAAAATTAGGACTCTATACATCCTCATATTGATCAAATGGTATCAATTTTATCAAAGTTCATCCTAACATGAAGATGAAAATCCTCATGGGCATACTCATCCCTTTTGATCATCTACAAATTGTGAGCATCATCATGGACATAATCAACCACATTGATCCCTATCTAAATGATAATTTTTTTCCTTTGTATGGTACGTCTCACCTATTGTCCAACAAGATTGACCATTTTTCTCAACACTATTGGTGCTAGCCACCCCTGTCACCAATAAAATCACTAAAAATTGATCAAAAACAAATATAATATATTCACCCATATAAGATGAGATGTGAGAGGCTATGAAGTAAAATAATCATAGATAATTATTCTTCTCCTCATCAATGATATCAAATAAATCATAACCAAAATTTAGACACAAAAATTCAAACATGTGTCATCTATCCAAAAATATTACCAAAACAAAACCTAGTCTTAGAGATAGAAGTGAACTCAAGATGAATGGGTCTCTTACTTTTTTAGCTAGATGGATCCCAAGGGACATGTAAAATCCAAAATGCAACTAGTTTGTCTCTGATATCACTGGAAGTCGGAAGCAATGTTATATTCATGGTTTCTTCATAAAAACACCCCATTTTCAATTTCATAGCAAGGCATCAAATTAGATCAAAAATGAATCCACTATACATTTTTCAATCCTTATTTCTCTACTTTTATTACATTTTCCCTAAATGACACATTGGGATGCCTTCAAATCAAAATTAAACTTTTTTATGAACTCATAATATTCCAAAACATACAAATCAAGTATTCACATGCCTACCTTATTTTTTAATAATAAAAATGCCAAAAATCTCATATGCATAGGCTATAACACTAGAAATTATAGATTATTTTTAAAAATGTTGTTGCACTTTGTAGGAATGGAACATTTGACATCATATGTTCACAATGTCCTAGAATGACTTCATTTTAATAAAGTGATCAAGGATGAGAGAGGGATGATGAACAAGTGAAATTAACACAAAATGGTCATTTTATGTGTGTATTCATCAATGTGACCTTCGCTACCCCAATCACATCACTTTAGATCAAGTTCAAAGTGAGTTATTTGAAAACTTTAATTTTGACAAGCATAAGACTCCTAAAAATGCTAGGAATCAACCTGGAAGGCATGAAAACCTAAAAATGAATATATGTTTATGAAAAATACACATCAATTTCAAACTTTATGTCTTGAAATCCATAGGTTCAATACTTAAACCCTAAAAATGCCTAATTACTGACTAGATTAGATTTTGAGAAACTATTTTCCACATCGTAAGGCATGTAGCTGTGAGACCAACTCTATCAAATGTAGAGTGATTCTAATATATTATATTTATTAAAATAAATTTAAAGGATAAGGAAATAAATGTAACAATATAAATTATGTAAATATAAGATTTAGGTCAAGATTAGTTTCATGTGCATGTTCACATCCTTTTATGTGCAAAACAACAGGAATGTGATCACGTTAATGCTTTTATAATAAAATGATCATGTTATCTATTAACATGATCACCTTAATAATGTAATCACACTATTTGATTTGAGTTCAAACATCAAGCCTTTTGGCTTGGGAATGGCTTGGATTCCCAAACCAAAGACTTGGATCTGTCAATCTAAAGCCAAGTTTGAGAGATTTGATAAAAGAAAACAAGATTCAACTTCAATTGCAAAATACACTATGAATTTAAATGGTAAATTTCAAAAACATAATACCATCATGATGATCACACTCTCTTCTTTCCAAAAATATGATTTTCTTAATTTTTGGACTAATTTAAGGTTTCAAACTATGTTGATTTTAACTATACATTTTTTAGGCCACTACATGCCAAAAATATACATGCCTATACATGTTCATGTATTTTTTTCATTGATCCAAGTTTAAAATAAGTTATATGTCCATAAACTAGGCTTAATTCTACACACATTCAAAAAAAAAATTACTTTTTGTTTTTTTGAGGCAGTTAGGTGCACCACACAGATGGCTGTCTATTTTTTGTTAGTTTTCAGGGTCTATTTACTTGTAAAATTCAGAAAAAAAGTATTTATTGAAAAAATATAAAAAATTATAGGTCACAAACTAGAAGATATTTTTTAAATGTTCACTAAAGGGTTTCAAACAATATTAAATGTTTCTCAAAAAATGGTACAGTACATGGTCATTTATCTACTCTATTTTCTTAAAAAAATAGGAGTTCCTCTTCAAATTTTAGATGTTTGACCTAGTTATACTTAACCATTTTTTTAAAAATATATTATTTTGAAAACTAAACTTAAAATGATACATTTCATGTTCTTTCACCATATTCAAATTTGGAGTGTAGCTATCTCAAATTATCTATAAAAGTTCATATTTTTGAAATTTCAATAAAATCATGTCCATAGGTAGGCCCATTTTTGTCCCCCAACTTTGTACACTTACCCTCCTTATGAAATTAAAAAAAACATAGTTCTTTATCTTCGTAGTGACATTAAAAAAATGGGTTAGTGGGCACAAGGTGTAGAGCTAACCTAAATACCCCTCTATCTATGAACATTGCCTACATAGCTAATACTCCAAAGATGAATTCACACTTACGTGTTCTCCCCTATGTGTTTTCTTGTGTGTGAATCATGTAATATGTGAAAACTAAGTAAAATAGTGACCTAACTTGTAACTTGTAAAATCAATCTCTTAAGATGTTCCTTTAGTAATTCATAAATGTAGATGTGTAGTCCCTATGACTGATATAGAAATAGAAATAAATAGGGAAGATTTGCTTAATCGAATGCTCTTTGAAAGCTCTTTGGTATGAATGCAAAGTTTTTTCTAGTGATGAATGAATGGGGAGTGATTGTGAATATATAATACTCCTATCAAGAAATATCTTGCATTAAATCACTTAGGTTGATTAGTAGGATACATTTCATTTATAAATTGGATGACTTTAGGTCACTAGACAACTACGCCAGGATAGGACACTAGCGTCAATATAGGGGTCTAGGACTGACACTTTTATCCTAGTATTTAGAAAATAGGTATGCTTAGAACTTGCAGGGGCATAAGATAATCCTATTTTAAGCACTATAGGTAAGATAGAAGGTCTGGGTCATAAGATAGAGTAGTTGTAAGATTTTTGAAAGTTAGAAAGGTCCAAAAATAAGAACAACCTAGATCTAAGTTTTCCAAGCATACAAAACTGAGGTACTACATAATCCATAAATATCATCTACACTCTTTGAATCTATATATATTTAGTCCGTGTAAATGGATATGTTAGATATGTGTAGTTTTGAATCTAATATAATTTTTGATTAAGATACTAAGCATTATATTTTGTCTTTTGTCTTTTGTCTTTTTATGTCTTCTTTGTGAATCAATGTATCATTTCCATTGGACACACTATAATTCTCAACGATTATGTATTATTGGTTTTATGAGCTTTGTAGGATTCCAAGTGAAAATGGCAACCCATACATAATTAACTTTATCAGTTCTTTAAATAATATAATGACCAAACTAAGTATTATAACATAATAAATAACTTAATATATAAGCATGAATAATTTATATTTACTAACACTTTCACTTCTTGTGAAGAGCCTAAAAAAAGAAACTTACAAACAGAAAAATGGTGGCATTGGTTGGATATGGCACATTATTTAGTTGTTCCATTGAAGGAGAGGGATACCATGGTCTCATGGAGAATCTATCACAAGCTACAGTTTTGTCAAGGAATTATAAATCTTGTAGACATAAAGAAACTTGAGCAAGGTTTGTTGTGGATATTTTTGTGTAGGTGTCACGGATTTACAAAGTGGAGCCTTTTTTCTCTCACATTGATGGTTTCATCCAAGGGAATAATAACATGACTGAAGCCTCTAGGCTTATGACAAATGATTTAATTTTAGGTTTTGTCCTTGTGTCTCATTTGGCTCAAAACTTTGTGCCCAGATGGCTACAATCCTCTCTCAAGCAAATTCTTGAGCTTCCCTTCACTAAAGTATTCATGTAGGAATAGCTCAAAGAACATGGCTACAGCAGCTCTTTTAGGTTAGCACTAGAGATGCGTAGATTGGAGATTGCATGGAATCTATTTAATAAAATGTCATAGGGATATTTTATCATTTGGATTTTTTTTCAATCCCATAAATTAGAGGATACACCCAGATCATTTAAAATTTTGTTTGAACAAAATTTTGCTCCTAAGATAGCAAGACAAGGTAAAAAATGGATTCTAGTTAGGGAACCTTTCATAGGTGAAGAACCAGATATAAAAAATGAGAAGACTATGTACATATATGCAGATTTAGGTGAAGATAGTTTTACACTTTTAATGACATGGAAAGAAGAGGGGACATTGACTTTGGTCATAGTGCAACTGAGATTCAATTCATTGAATTCCCTTGAATCATTGAAGCATGGAATCTGTTTGATAAATTGACATAGGGAACAACATTATCAGTTGGTGCAATACCAAATATAGGACAATTTAAGGATTTCACAAATTATTTTCCAATTTTGTTGAATGTAAAGTAGACCCGTGGATAGCTAGTCAAGGGAATAATAGTAGAAATTTGATTATCAATGGGAAGGCTTGTAAATTATATCATGATCACTCTACAATGAAACAAATAATAATACAAAAGATAAGGAATCAGCTAATGGTCAAAATTATATTTAGGGAAACCATATGCCTATGGATTCAACTAAAAAATCATGTGATTGATCTTAAATGGAAGATAGAGATCTCATAAGGGGTTCCAAAGAATCAACAATGCCTCATTTTTGAGGGTAGACAACTTGAGAATCATAATCCTCTTATGAGTTACAAAATTGGCAAAGATTCCACACTCTATTTTATGCATAGGCTACATTGAGGAGGATTTCATTTAGGGATGATTTCAACATCCAAACCTATATCATTTAAAGCAATGTTGAAAAATACAGCCAACAAACCTAATGTAATAAATCCCTCTTCCTTACCCGAAGCCTATGTAATGGAACATTTTGAAGAGCGGCCAATTTTTCAAATTACATATAAAGATGTGTTATAATATTAGGAAGTATTAGAAAAAAAATTAATTACATATATATTCAATGGTTTTTGGCCTTCCACAATGGCATTGTATCGATGGGTGCATTCTACATGGACAAAATAATGTGAGATCATGTTATGCTCTAAAGGTTTTTTCATTATCCAATCTATTGAAGAGGAAGATCATTAGAGAATATTAACTAATGGTCCTTGGTTTTGGGGAAATGTGGGGCTCTTCATCACTCCATGGTTTCTATATTTTGATCCAAATTTTCTCTCAGTCACCAAAATGCTAGTTTGGATGCAGCTACCCAATCTACCATTACACTTTGCTTGCACTTTTATAATGAGAGGAAACTCATTGGGAACCTATATCAGAAGTGATGTTGATAGAATATTTGAATTATTTTTTACTTAATCTTGTATTTGTGTGGAGATAGATCTCAATAAAGGCTTACTAGATAAATTCAACATCATATGTGGAAAAGTACAACATATTCAGTTGTTGGATTATGAGAATATAGATTTTTGTTGTGGGAATTATAAATAGCCAAGACATCTACAAGCTACCTACCCCTAGGCATGAGCCCATCCCCTTAGGTAAAAAGGGGAGAAAATAATTTCCAAAAAATGGAGCTTTCTAGTGCCAAAGGAATGGGATGAAGATGATGTTTCAATTGAGGATTGCCAACATATAACAAAACTAGAAAGGAATGAATATGATGTATTTGTTTTGCAAGTAGAGGCATTTATCCCTATTGAGATAGAAAGAGAACCAAAACTAAATCCATCATTGGGAATTGACTTGAATGGGATGATGTTGGGTGGGGGAAGCTTGTTGACCATTTTTTGCCCAATAGGCCAAAAAAACAGTCCCCTTTTGTCCCTGCTGTTCTAGGCCATTTCATTTTCTAATTATGCATGAATTTGTTCATTTCCACAGACTCTGCAGGCCTAAATCTATAGATTTTGTAGGCCTAAATCTATGGATTCTATAGGTTTTGGATTTCTACATACTCAATAGGTTAGTCCTTTGGTGCATGAAGGAGATGTTCAGAGAGTTTTGGGGTTTTATAAGGCTTCTTCGGGCTCTGGTCTGAAGAAAATCACAAGAAAAGTTGGCATGGTTGAACCATTGAACCAGTTCAATGGTTTGGTTCAACACCTTTAGTTCAGCAGCTTTGGTTCAATGCAGTTCAATGATTAAGTTCAAGTGGCAGTCAATTCAATGGCTTAGTTCAATGCCATCAATTCATCGGTAAAGTTCAATGGCTTGGTTCAACGGGCTCAGCGCGCAGTGGTTGAACCATTGAACTGATTGAACCATTGAACCAATTTTGGTTTAATGGGTTGGTTCAATGGCTTGGTTCAAGGGTGTGCCCTACAGCCGGAGGGCAGGCCGAAGGTTCAATTTCCCTTATGGAGGGTAGTTCAAGATCTAGAAGCCCTTACAGAGGGCAAGCACTTCAAAGGAAAGGCCACCAATGCAGGGGGAAGTCAAAGAGCTCGAAAGATAAAGACAAAGACTGGGACAATTCTTGCAGACTTTTGTTTGTAGGAAAAGCCCAAAACAAAAGACCCACGGGAAAAGGGCCACAAGAAGGACCCAACAAACTTTTGCTGAGGATAGTGACGTCCTGAAAGCTATCAACTTTAAGAGGGTGAACTAGCTGTTAGTTTTCAAGTGATGACAGGTGCATGAACATCAAGTTTAAGCTAGCAGAAAGACCATTGTTTTTAAAATCCCAAGTGCTAACCATGAAAGGAGCCCAAGCAATGCAGTGACCCACCTAGAGATAGCCCCGAGGGCCGACCTCCAAGAAAGAGACAAGGTAGGGAAAAGACAAAAGTGCCAAGTGTAGGAGCGGGCAAATAGTCTAGGTGGTGAGGGGAGGCACCAATTTAAGAAGCTACTCTAGTAGGTGAAATAGTGTCTATGAGTTGACAATTAGAACGCATGAATGACCAACCGTGTGACCCATTTTCTTCATTTCACATTTATGAGCAGACGAAGCAATCCAAGTGACGCAGGAAGGTGTCAAGAAGTTATCTCAGTGGTTGACACAGTGCCTACCATGCAGTCATCAAAGAGGCACAACAGTGGTCAACGCGACTAGTTTTCTTTAATATACACTACAGAGCAGGAAAATGGCATGGCTCATCAATTCAATTCCTGACAGCAGAATGGCCATCACGTAGAAGCAAATGAAGAGATCCAAGTAGCATAGGAAGGGGTCAATTCAAGAAGTTATTTCAATGGTTGGCACAATGCCTACCTTGGGTCACTTGTAAAAAAGGGTGCCAAAAGGCCCCTTTTCTTCCTCTATATATTGAAGACTTGTCTTTGAGAAATCATCTTCCACATTTGTAAGGCGTAGCCCTAGCAAAATTTCACCTAAATCAATGAACACATTTTTTACCTCTATCTTGGTTAGATATCTTTGTGTATGTCTTGAGTGTTAGTTTGTGTTTAGTCATTGTTTCTTGATGCTTTCATAGGTTCAACACCAACATACCTGGCATCTACAAGGTGCCATTTTTGTAGCTGACAAGGAGAGCTATATTTGGAAGTGCAAAAATAGAAGAAATTACTATACAATGTGCATTTCATAGCACCTTTGGTGAATCTCTATTTTCTGTATTTTCCATTAAAGCCTCCCTGCCAAGTTTCTTGCAGCCTGGTCCTTCTACCAATTTGAAGTGTATGTATGTGTTTGTCTAATTTTAAGTGTGAGTGTGAGAAGTTTGGTTTATTTTGGTGCATCACCTCCTTAGAGTAGATTTGTTTTCCTGTAATCTTTCTCCCTTGTCATCCCCCCCATTCTATATATATATATATATATGTTAGCACTTACTCAAACAAATTAGATGCATCAAAGGGAGCTAGCCCTTACCTAGAGACTCTCCCCTCTAGCTTCGCTAGTCTCATAAGTGAGAGGGGAGTTTCCATTGTTGCGTGTGGAAGGCAGGAGCTCAACCTCCTTGCCTCGGGTGCAATCCACTGCATCAACAGTTTTTGGCACGCCCGGTTAGACCAACTAGGACAAGTTGTGTCCACAGAGTTAAAGAATTTTTGGTGTGTTCTTCGACTAACCAGCCTTTGGAGGCTTTTGCATCAAACACCAATGGCGAATCTGAGTTAAATCAACTAGTTAAGTAGTTCTGGTACCATACCATCAAGAAACAATATTATGGTATGTATACCCCCATTGTTTAGAGCCATGGACCCTATTTTCCTTGGCCATCATAGTTATGATCCTTACTAGCCTTATGTTGATCCTTATCAGGTCCAATATGACTAGTCTAAACCCTATCATGAGCCATATCAGCCTTATGCCTAGTCTTCTCATTACGTCACTTCTCCCACTCAACCCAGTCTCTTTGCCAGTCAACCTGTTTCTGCCTTCAAGTGAGCACTACTGGGATATGAAAATTATGTGATAGATCTTGACACTAGAAGGGGATGTGGCCAATAAATTCTTGATCATATCATCCATCAAGTGAGGAGTGCACTGGATCAAGTTAAGAAGGAATGGGCTCCTATTAAAAGAGCCAATTGGCACATGCTTACAAATGAGATGCTGGATGTGAGTGGTTTGATTGCATCTTTGGAAGAGAAGCTGAGTATTCATGAGAGGCAACCTTACCAAGTCTATCAACCTGCATACTCGCTACCCCAAGCATCATATTAGTCATATACAACACCTGCCTATAAGCCAAGTCAAGCCTACCAAAGTCCTTTCCCCAATTATGTTGAGTAGAGTTCTGAAATAGCAAACCTTGTGTTTAAGGCTAATCTTGATAGACATATCGAATTGGTAAACCTTCAAATGTAGTAGTCCATTTTGGCAGCAAAGGAAGTGGAATCCAAACCCTCACTAGGCTCTCACATTGTGGCCCCACCACCCCCAAAGGAGATGCCCAGTCTGAATTGCTTAAGCTGGGATAAAGTGGTTGAGTCATGGAATAGCAAGGGGGAGAAAGACATTGCCCAAGAGTGTGAGGTACAAAATGAGGTTAGTCCTTTTCAAGTCCTTCCCACCCTTCCTCAAGAAGCTCTTTTCATTTCATGGCAATCATTATGCACTCCCCATCTCTATGATGACTCCCATGAGCTCCAAGAGGTACAAAATGAGGATGACCTAGCCAAGCGGATTGAGGAATTAGAAAAGAAGATGAGACTACTGGGCGAAAGAGATATGGAGCTTTCAGACCCTGTAGAGGAGTCGATGCCAAAAAGTGCCCCTTCCACCAATCCACAAGCTAATTTCAATATGGATGAAGTGTTGGTAAAGTGGAGGGACAAAAACCAAGAAAATTTGGCCCAAGGTCTACCCCCTCCTATTCTGAAGAAAGCCCCTTCTTGTGTTCCAAATCCTTTCTATCAGATGGCACTTAATCTTTTTGGCTCATCCGATGCATCTATCAATCCTACCCTCAATCCCATACACCTAGCTTTTTAGCATGCCTCTCTTTAGACAGCTCTTCTTGTACATGAGCAGACCCTCCCAACTCTTCCCCAACCTCCTCAAGTCTTTCAACATGATCTCCGAATTCCAAGCTGGAAGAAGGAACATCATGAACCAGCTCATGACCTTAAAGATGATAAAGTTGCTTCCTATTCATAGAAGCAAGATTTCAATCCCAAGATCATGAGTTGGAAGCAAACAATGGAATCTTGGGGTAGAAAGGAAGAGGAGGAGAAAAGTTTTGCTCAAAACCTTGAAGAAGATGGGGTTTCTCCTACTCTCGATGATGATTGTGACTTCTGGGAAAGGCTTTTCTAAGAAGATATGGATAGGCAAATTGTAGAGTTAGAGTCCAGAGTAGGTTTCCTCAGTGAAAGTGTGATAGACATTTCAGACCAAATAGCAGATTCTGTGTCTAAATAAACTCCATCCATACAGCTCCAAGAAAGTTATCAGGCCTTGCCTGATATAGATTATGCTCAGTTTATGACTGACCAGGGAGACTTCAGGAGTACGGATGAGAAGGAGATCACCTTAGGTGACATGGAGAAGCATGGACAATCTCTTGTTCATGTTTTGAATGATTCATTTGAAGTCACTGAGGTAGGTTGCACTATTCTTCAAGGAGGCTATGACCTGGTTAAGAATGGAGAAGGCAGCACTGGGGTTTTAACAAGTTTACAAGGGGGCTGCAGGCTTTCAGATTTATCCCTCGAAGAGGTTGATGAATCTGAAGATACTTTCTTCAAAATCATCAAGGAGGATGGTCATACCATGGAACCCGAGCATGAGGCAAAAGAGAGCAAGCCAGTCAAGGGTGTGTATCAAGGGGCTTCTGGTGATGAGCTAGTAGCAATTGATTTCTTGATGAGATACACCAGCCTAAAGAACCAATAGGAGGCAAGCTTCCAAGAACAAACAAAGTATGTATACGTTGGAAGCATGTTTGAATCTCCAATCGGATATCAGCCAATCTAGGTGATAGGCAAGAGAAGCAGGTCACTAAATATCCTTTTCATTCAGCTGCTTGCCTGGCACCATAGGTCTTCTTGCCAAGAAGGGGACTTAAGAATTTTTCCTTTTGATCCAGGAGGAAAGCAAATACACCTGGTTAGTTGTACATAGTAGTTTATTTTCAGTTTCCTTTCCTGTTTTCCCTAAGTGCAGTTTGCACAAATATTGTTTCTAGTCTTGCATGTGTTTTCCCTTTGCATGTGGGGTAAGAAGCTTCATGTTTTGATTCTCAAATCTTTTGGGGATGTCACTAACTTTCAAAGCTGCATCTGACTCTGTGCCCAATGGATTGTAAGGCAACTGGTCTATAAGCATAGCAGGCATGCTTCCCCTGGGAGTCACCAATTTGTTGACCATTTTTTGCCCAACAGGCCAAAAAATTGGTCCCCTTCTGTCCCTGCTATTCTAGGCCATTTAATTTTTTTATTTTGCATGAATCTGTTCATTTCCACAGACTCTACAGGCTTAAATCTATGGATTCTATAGGCCTAAATCTATGAATTTTGTAGGTTTTAGATTTCTACAGGCTCAGCAGGTTAGTCCTTTGGTGCATGAAGGAGTTGTTCAGAGAGTTTCAAGGTTTTATAAGGCTTCTTCAGGCTCTGGTCTGAATAAAATCACAAGAAAAGTTGGCATGGTTGAACCATTATACTAGTTCAATGCTTTAGTTCAACGCCTTTGGTTCAATGGCTTTGGTTCAACGTAGGTTCAATGATTAAGTTCAAGCGGTATTTGGTAAGTGGCTTAGTTCAACGCCATCGGTTCATCAGCAAAGTTTAATGGCTTGGTTCAATGGGCTCGATGCATAGTGGTTGAACCGTTGAACTGATTGAATCGTTGAACCAATTTTGGTTCAAAGGCTTGGTTCAAGGGTGTACCCTACAGTCAGAGGGCAGGCTGAAGGTTCAATTTCCCTTGCAGAGGGCAGTTCAAGATCTAGAAGCCCTTGCAGAGGGCAAGCACTTCAAAGGAAAGGCCTCTAGCACAGGGGGAAGTCAAAGAGCCTAAAAGATAAAGACAAAGACTAAGATAATTCTTGCAGACTTTTGTCCACAAGAAAAGCCCAAAACAAAAGACTCGTGGGAAAAGGGCCACAAGAAGGACCCGATGAACTTTTGCCGAGGACGGTGACATCCTAAAAGCCATCAACTTTAAGAGGGTGAACTAGCCATTAGTTTTCAAGTGATGATGGGTGCGCGAACGTCAAGTTTAAGCCAACAAAAAGGCCATTGGTTTTAAATGCCCAAGCGCTAACCATGAAAGGAGACCAAGCAATGCAGCGACCTACCCAGAGATAGCCCTGAGGGCCGACCTCCAAGAAAGAGACAAGGTAGGGAAAAGACAAAATTGCCAAGTGTAGGAGTTGGCAGATAGTCCAGGTGGTGAGGGGAGGTGCCAATTCAAAAAGTTACTCTAGTAGGTGAAACAGTGTCTATGAGTTGACCATTAGAAGGCACAAACGACCAACTATGCGACCCATTTTCTTCATTTCACATTTATGAGCAGATGAAGCAATCCAAGTGACACAGGAAGGTGTCAAGAAGTTATCTCAGTGGTTGACATAGTGCGTACCATGCAGTCATCAAAGAGGCACAACAGTGGTCGATGTGACTAGTTTTCTTCAATATGCACTGTAGAGCAAGAAAATGGCATGGCTCATCAATTCAATTCCTAATAGCAAAATGGCCATCACACAGAAGCAGATGAAGCGATCCAAGTAGCACAGGAAGGGGTCAATTCAAGAAGTTATTTCAGTGGTTGGCACAATGCCTACCTTGGGTCACTTGTAAAAAGGGGTGCCAAAAGGCCGCTTTTCTTCCTCTATATATTGAAGACTTGTCTTTGAGAAATCATCTTCCACATTTGTAAGGCATAGCCCTGGAAAAATTTCACTTGAATCAATGAATGCATTTTTTACCTCTATCTTGGTTAGATATCTCTTTGTATGTCTTGAGTGTTAGTTTGTGTTTAGTCATTGTTTCTTGATGCTTTCACAGGTTCAACACCAACATACCTGGCGTCTACAAGGTGCCATTTCTGTAGCTGACAAGGAGAGTTGTATTTGGAAGTGTAGAAATAGAAGAAATTACTATACAGTGTGCATTTCACAGCACCTTTGGTGAATCTCTATTTTCTGTATTTTCCATTAAAGCCTCCCTGCCAAGTTTCTTGCAGCCTGGTCCTTCTGCCAGTTTGAAGTGTATATATGTGTTTATCTGATTTTAAGTGTGAGTGTGATAAGGTCGGTTTATTTTGGTGCATCACCTCCTTAGAGTAGATTTTTTTTCCTGCAATCTTTCTCCCTTTTCATCCCCCCCATTATATATATATATATATATATATATATATATATATATATATATATATATATATATATGTTAGCACTTACTGAAACAAATCAGATGCATCAAAGGAAGCTAGCCCTTACCTAGAGACTCTCCCCTCCAGCTTCGCCAGTCCCATAGGTGAGAGGGGAGTTTCAATTGTTGCGTGTGGAAGGCAGGAGCTCAACCTCCTTGCCCCGGGTGCAATCCACTCTGTCAACAAAGCTCTTAGGGAAAATCAAAATTTTACAATAGAAAATGAGTTGAACACCAGAAAATAAATTGAACATAATAATAATATTATATTATTCTCTCACCAATATTATTTTTCTACTCTCTTACATTGGCCCATAGGTAGAAACTAATATATAGGCAAATAATAGACTATAAATGGGGATAATACAATCCCTAAAAATTTTCAATTATCTAACTATATTAATACTATATATATTATGAACTATTAAAAATATATTTGTGTAACAAACTAACTCACATAATATAATATTTACCTCTCGGTAAATATCTAAAAGTAAGATATCACAAACCTTCATGTATTATTATTTATTAAACAATAATTATGTTATAGATTAATAATGTGAACACCACACCTCAACATTCACCCCTTGTAAACATTATTAATCCTAGTCTACACCCCCTTAATGTGAGCATGGCAATAATATACATCTTCAAGAACTGGCCCAAATAGAATTATACGCTAATGCATATTTTTAGGTATGCATACTATTGTATGAATCTTGCTATCTAGATCTTGTTGCACATGACCACTCCTATGCGAAGGAATGCATCTCGCATTTATTCCATGTGACCATAATGGACATGTCAATGGCTGATCATCTCTATAAAGAAGTAAGGCAGTCAGAGGATCTCTAGATTAAGAGGATTTTTGTAGTTAGTTGCCCTACTATACAATTGTTGCCACATTTCATTATATCTAACTTGAATTTTTATCCAATGCATGGGATTTCCAAATTAGTAGGGGAATGAAAACACATAATACTAAGAAAATGAAATATCATGAGGAATAAATCCTCATTGTCATCTTATGTATCCTCTGCTAGTGTTTATTGCCACCCAAACAAAAATAGTATAGATGGTTTCCACTACCACTGAAGAACTACCCTTGGTATTAGCCAATTTGGCATAAAGCACACCACTAAAAAAATAAAAAAAACATGCCACACCCATGAACAAGAATGCTCTTCTATTCTTATTCAAACATACACAAAAAGTGTCACCAAATCATCTCGGCCCCATCATTGGTGATTGATGAAAGGCTCTTAAACCTCTAGCCTCTATTTCCTCCTTCCTTTAGTATCTGTTACTTATTTAGCTTGATGTGTCGATAAAGCTTGATTGAGGAGAGAGCACTCCCATAATCTAGATGTCATGTACAAGCAAAAATGAGTCCACAGAATAAATATTTTTATATTTTTTTAGTGTGGTGTGATTTGGCACAAAGCACACCACATTGAAAAAACAAGAAAACATGCCACACCTATGAATAGGAATGATCTATTCTTATTCAAACATACATAAAAAGTGTCACCAAATCATTAGGGCCCCATCATTGGTGACTGATAAAAGACTTTAAAACCTCTAGACTTTGTTTCTTCCTTCCTCTAGTATCTGCTACTTAGCCTGATGTGTCGATAAAGCTTAATTGAGGATAAAACCCTCCCATAACCTAGATGTCATGTACAAGTGAAAATGAGTCTGTATAATAAATATGTTTATATTTTATAATTTTTGATAGTGACTTACCTAAGTCTAAACAATTTTGACTTTTTTGACATGACTCTTTTACCTTAAAACTAACACTTGACTCTCTTTTTGAATAAACCAGACTTCTAAAAAACACTTAGACTCACTAATAAACTCAAAAATATGACTCATTTGATATAATTAATTATATCAAACCAAGACTTTTAAAACTATGACAACAAGCCACTAATTACATAATATAAAATTTAAACAATGTTATAAATACCAATGAATAAAAACCAACTATAAGGAATTCTAAATCCTGAATACCTAAGATTGCCATGAATTAAATTTATAAAGATAAATAATAATGACTTGACTATATATGACCATATTTTAACAAATAAAAACATATACTCAAACTTTAACCAACCTATTAATGAAAATAATGGGCTCTAAGTGCATTGATTTTGAAGGGATTTCTTGGATCATTTTACAAATAATAATTGCTTCAAACACATAACTATATGCATTAGAGTAGAATGTAAAAAGATAAATATCATGTCTACATGCCTTTAGTTGAGATGCCTTTTCCTAACATTGAAATATTATTGGACTAAGAATGGTTCAATTCTATCCATGCTTCGTTGAGTTCTCAAAAAACTAGTTCTAAGTAGGTGCATGTCAGATGTCACCCAAATTAGACACTTAAGAGACTTTGCACAATCTGTGTAGTAAAAGATCCAAGTGGCTGAAAATATTTTGAAAATGTCATAGTACTTGGGTATATTTTGATGCTCCAATTGGTATCTAAAATGATTTGAAGTGAGCACATATACCTATGTGTATCTTCCCCACAACATGGAAAACACATCAAGCATGAAATTATTCCTTTGAATTATCTCCCACTTCCATAGCAAGTGGTATTAACATTAATCAAACCAAATTTTTGATAATTTTGTATGAGATGGACAAAATAATATCCTATATATCAAGAGCATGGAAATAATTTTGTAGTGCATCCTATCCTGAATCAGGATCTGCACTTTTCTATGGCATCTAAAACAATATAAAAAAAGAGTTGTAACAAAAATGAAACTAATAATACAAACTAATTCTCAATAAAATAATCTCTCATCCATAGGGATAAACTGCCAATCAACTACCCCTTTTAAATTTATCAAGCTCCCATGGAATAAGTTACCTGCTCTGATACCAAATCTTGGGGAAGATCATAGTTTTATAGTATAAAATGATCCAAAAACTAGAAAATAAATTTAATACAATAATAATATTTTATTATTCTCTCACTAATATTCTTCTACTACTCTCTTACATTGACCTATAGGTAGAGACTAATATATAAGCAAATAATAGCCTAATAGGGATACTACAATCCCTATAAAATATCAAGTACACCTATATGATGGGTTTACAAATCAAGAATAATATTTAATTACTTTTTAAATGAATATCAAGAAAAAATATTCACATAATATTAATCAAATAAATGTGAACTCATAGGTGCATTGATAAGATAAGATATTTAATTCATTTTAAAGAGCAACCGTGCTAGTTTTCCATTAAAATATTTCAAAGATAAATTTATTTTAAAGTTCAAAATGATGAAGTGCACTAATAATAGTATTCAATTTATAAATTAAATCAAACAAAATCTGGAAGAGCCTATATGGGATTATGATCAATGATTCTCAGATGTAATAAACAAGGTTTCAATCTTTAGATGTTGATAAAGATATGTGGAATGTAAAAGGACTAAGGAAAAATATTCATTTTGAGTTACCACAAGCTTCGTTTCAAAAAATAATCAAGATAAAATGTAATAATCATCGACTATATTGAAGACTATGGAGAATACCCTAGCAACAATACAATAATTGATGATAAATTAGATGATGTGTTGCATAGAATGTATGAAATTCAAGGGGTGAGAATTAAAATTTTATAATCTAGTGTATTTATTATTTAAAACAAGGTAACCATATAAATGAGTGTCCTTTAATATAGAGATACGTCTATGAGCTATGTCATACATGGGATCATGACACTTTTAATTGTCAGCTTCTGCAACAATATGTGCATTAACCATAAAGTGTGAGCTACCATATTTTTTGAATCCCATGATCATGATGATGAGAATTATAGAGATATATAGGATTTTATGGATAAAATTACCATAAATGTCTTTATGGTCAATTCACAATAGTCTCATATGCCAAAAATTCATGTAGCAGTTCCAAAAACATAGATTATAAAATAAGGAGGATAGGTCTACCAACACCATAACCTCAACCAAAATTGGCCCCTCCATCACCATAGTATAAATATGGATGGAATTTAACCTCTTATTATCATTAATTAGGATGGTTTCCACTATATCCTTAGTACCAGTAGGGATGGGCTCCTACATCACCTCAATCATAATAGGATTCTACCCAACCAATGCATCAATATGAGTCAATTTGGACACATCCATCCCCTCAAATATAACAAGAGGAATATAATAATCCATTTTAGGGTTAGGTATCAATGTATAGGTAGGGAAGATATTAATGTGGCTACCGAAATTATAGACATGGGAATAGATAACCACCACAACCTACCACTTTATACTTATGTGGAAATGTGAGCCTTATGGTAATAAATTTCCAATGTAATAACCAATGGGAAAATTATTTCACTTACTATAGATTCATATCACAACATAATATATAGTATTTCCCAAAACTATATAAACATACAAAATAAAAAATAGTGTACAATGTTAACATGGTGAATACTCACCCCAAAGAGTAAGTTTTTGTATAGGTTGTCACTATAAATCAACAAAAATTTCAATCCATTCATACTCGAACTATGCCTATGAAGATTCCAATCATAATATCATGTGAGGAGAAATACATTTATCTTGATATGAAAATGGACCTCTTTAATTAAGCAACTTGGTTGATAAGATTATTACAAAGTGAGGAAGCAAATGAAGGAGATAAGGTGGCAATAGAGACCTAGACATATGGATATATTATGTGAATTCTATGACAATATGGTGTGATAGATACCATGATATACCTTATAAAACTATCAATCACATTACAAAATGAATATATTTCTTAAAATATAAAAAAAATGTCATATAATCTTTTAGATTGTGCAACTAAAGAACAAAGAACATGAAATATGGTCTAGTATGTGAAGACTAAGAAGCCATTATATATAGATACAAAGATGGATATTGATCTCACAAGGTGTGATATGACAAATTTTGTGTTTGAATTTGGGAGCATAATGAACATGATTCCTAAATCCACCTATGAATATATAATAAGGCCAACATTAAGCTACAACCATGTCACTTTTGGCCTCACTAACTATGGTTAATTTGATATTATTAGAAGGCTTGAAGATGTGGGAATAATGGTGGTTGAGCTTAATTTTCACAATAAAATTTAGGTAATTGATATAAAAACATTATAAACTCATTACCCTTCCTTGATTTGAAAAAATGGACCTATGATGGTCACATGAACATTACTATAGTGCACAACAAGCTCGAGGTGTAATAGGTTGATGTTAGATCATCATCATACCCATGAATAAAGAAAAAATCGAGCCATATATTATTCCTAAGGAGTCATCTTCCCCATATGCACATCATGTTGAAATCTAGTTTAAGGTAGATACATAACTTAAAAATAAAGCAATACTAGAGATAAATTTTCCATATTTATCACACCCTACACAAGAAGTTCCAGTGCTCTAGAGAACATATTTTCCATGAAGTCAACCAATTTATATGTCTTTTACTCTTCCATAGTTCTAAAATAAGGAGTAAAAATCACATTCTATAAATCATTGATGCAATCAAAAAATGTAAGCATTTATTAGTCATGTGGAACTATGCATGACTAAATTAAACCTATTCATAAAGCTAGAATACTTTGGAAATATACACCACATATCGATGGGGAATCAAGTGTGGATATGATAGATTTAATGTTAATATACCATGAAAATAGGCCAATGCAAATCATGTTTATATCATAATGAAATATTCATTAGTTTTTTGCTATAAAAAACTTAACAAGCTTCATTCATAAACTAGAGGAACACATTCCACTACCAGTGATAATAGTGAGTGCTTTAAAATATGTACTAAAATGAGTTATATACAATTTGTGGGATGTTCAAATATATTATGACCTCAATTGGGAGGAGCAATGTGAAATGATGTGTTAAAAATTTTATATTGCATGTGCTCTCTTAGAAAAATGATAACTATTTGAGGTAGGGAAATGTATAGAGATGCATGTGCATTAATGTATTGACATGTGGAAAATATATCTTATTCACCCAAATTATTATCAAAATATTTTTAAAATAATCCTAGCTCATTTTCCAAGGGATTTGTATACGCATCAAGAGTGAAAAATAGAAACCAAGACATGGCCACTAATTTAATAAGGTTTGATTCAAATATTTGTATTTTAATACAAGAACCTTGTGATATTCCTTCTACATATTAAAAAAATCCATGTTGAAGTTGATACAAGTATCCATAAAAATATATTTAAAATGTCAATATGGTTGGGAACAGAAGGGGTTCATTCTTAGTTCTTACAATAGGATTTGGAATACTATGAAAAATTCTTGAAAACTATAAATTGAGGATGTGGACTTAAAGTATTTGTTTGAGATGGAAATAATCATAAACCTCCTAAATAAATTAAAAACCTATATAAAATTGAATAGGATAAATTTCCAAACCTTAATATTATAGAACATGTAGGGCAATGTTAAGTAGTAGACACTATGAAATTTTAAGGAAGAAAAATTTACCAAGAGCTAGTGAAGAAATAGATGGAAAACATTGTTATAGAGGAAGCTACAAAGATGACATTAATTGGATATTATTGGGCACAACATTAGGTGTTATATTTTGTATATTTGTTACATGACTACAAGGATTTATTCCATACAAATTTAAATGAATTCAATGGTGTATATCCTTCACTAAGGAAGATGTACATTGATCTTGAAGAGTGTGCATGCCCAATCAAGAATAGACCTTATAGACTGAAGCCAAACATGAATATGAAGGTCAATGAGGACACTAACCACATGGTAGTGTTTCAACTTATTTTGATTATGTTAAATTAAATAGGATAAAACTAAGGAACTATTCAGATTATATGAAGTATATAAATAATACACAAATATAAATTTAAAATGTAGAATGTGAAAAAATTGTACTTCCTAAAAATATAAATGATGTAATGAAATAATATAATTAGTGTGTTTCTATTCTATGTGGGTCTGAAATTGAATGTATGTAATTGGTTTAATAAACACTAGATCAAGAGTTGGTCAAATCAAACATCAAGTGTGTGGATGAACTTGGATAAAATTATCAGTATCTTAGCACTAACATTTAGTGTAGGTGTCTAAATTTTTTTATTCTATCTTATGAGGTTGTGCTTCACAATTTGGTTATAACTTCTTAAAATATGTCTACCTATGCACAAATATATAACCCTATCTCCTCTTTGAAACCCTATGTCCACTTTTGACACTAATTTGATGCATATAAAATGGGAGTAATGATGTGTTTATCTAATATTAACCACTCTACAATCAATGGTTGTGTGTTTCCTATAAATACAATACATTGAAAATGGAATTCAAACCCCATGTAGTTCTCCATATTAGGTGTATGTGTGAAATGATGCACCTTTTTATAAATGCAACATGTAGTGTTTCTTAAATAAAATTTAGAAAATGAAACTTTTAGGATTGGATTGAGGGCTCTAGAATTTTGATAGAATTTTCTCCTTCTAACTAAAATGAAATAGGGAGTTTAGGGAAGTCCCATTGAATGTGTAAGTGATATAATAGGATCACTTTAAAATTCTATATGACCCAATAGGATTATACTGACTATGAATTTATATCAAACTATTTGGGTACTTTATCATGTCACCTACATGTGAAACTTATGGGTCATCCCCTAATTATGTTTTGATTTTCTTAAATGGCCATTTATTGTCATGGGGATGACCACTAGAGTTGAGGACACCTGAAAAATTATTCATGTGTTTGATTCTACTCAACTTGTCTACAAGATAGTAATACCAATATGATGATTTGGCTTGATAATTTGAGTATGATAATGAACACATTAAGCACATACTATGGAATTATCACATATAGTTGATATAAAAGTAGGAAGGTCTGACCTAGATAAAGCATGTGGATAATAGAGAAGGGTGTGTAAGGGCCATATGTGTATGCAAAATTCATGTAAGGTGAAGGTATGTCAAGATTAAAATTCCAAGTATCTAATGCTAGAAATTATTGTCTAAAAATGTCTCCTTTGATTATAATATTAAAATTAAATATAAATGTTAGATTAAAAGGATAAAATAAGTACCTAAGTATGTACAATACACTTTTTATTTTGTATGAGGCTTTGAATGTGCAACTTGCTCTAAGAAATCATGAAATTAATATGAAATAATAAATGTCCATATATAGAAATGAATGTTATAATCAAATTGAAGGTTTTGAAATTTAAGGATAAATGAAGAAATACACATGTAAATGGGTGAACCATGTTTCCCCATATAATGTTTTTTGAGATGATGATTTATGCTAAAGCATTGGAGAATTATGTTACCTACTAAAACATATGGAGAGCTATGTATCCTACTAAATAACTTGGATAACTTGGCTTCTTATTGAAGGACTTGGTTAATTAGTTGAGATCATACCCCCATGAATAAATTAGATAAGTCAAGGGCCACAGGTAAGGAAAATAAAATCCTCAATCCTATGGAGTAATGTTATGCCATTAAGGGTGTATAATATTAACTGCATCAATTATTTAATTGATCTTACAAATGAAAGGTGGAACCTATGCTATAATTATGAATCAACCATTTTAGATGGACTTATAGATTCAATATGTAACCTTTGGTACCATCAATATGAGTTTATTAAATATAAAACTATAGTTGTGTGTTTGTATCAAGAATGTTTGAACCCATAATCTTATCTAATCAATGCCAACATGAAATATCATGCTATACATCTATAACTAATTTGTCCTAAATCTAAAAAATATGAAAACATGTATTTTTTTTCTTTTGTAAATTATGTGAATATGAATTTCATATTCCCCCAAAATATATTCAAATAAATAAACATATGTGCCATAATCTAAAACAAAATAATAATTTGAACTCTCTTAATCATTTATATTGTACCAAAATATTAAATCTATATGATAATACCAGTAATGTGCCTCCTTATGATGTGAGGAATGTAACCTTTAAATTACTACTCTCAAAAGAAAGGAGTTAACCACATCAATTTATATAAGAACATGTAAATATTAGAAGCATGTGCTAACATGTGGAGAATATGAATATGTCATGAAATCATTTATATGTAGGACATACAAGTGTCATGTCAAGATAGATACATCAATTAGGCATGTAATACCATAATTAATATAAACATTGAATAATGAACTATGTAATAAGGTGCATGATATAGATCATGACACCATATAAAAATAGGAAGGTGTGTGACATGGATCATGACACCACAAACTCAGTAAGCTCAACAAAACCAATATACAATCTTATATTTATCCACTCATAAGGACATAATGTCATGGCCATGATGCACACAATAGAAGCACACACAATAACTCTCAATGTCACACAAAGACAAGGGACACACAAATAAAAATTAAATATCACATAAGGACAAGGGCCACAAAAAATTAAAAATAAAATGTCACACAAGACCAAGGGCCATAAACAAATTAAAATCAAATTGCACCCTTGATAAAGGGCTCAAATAAAGAGGCATACAATGACATGCCGAATCAATAAAAAGTAGTTAGAAAATGTGATGGATAAAAGAAAGAGGCATATAATGATACACTCAATCAATAAATGTTATAGTCAAAAATTAAATAAGAACAATCAATTATTAGCCTATATAAAAATAATTAATAATAATGAAGCATAAAATAACTCGAACTCATCTATACTATCAATATATGTCAATGTCATAGTATAAATTGAGAAGTACTATATCCTTGAAAAGTTTCATTATACACACACACACACACACATGCATGCACATGTATGTGTGTGTGTGTGTGTGTGTGTGTAGGTATGCACACACACACACACACACACACACACACACATATGACTTTGTAGAAGTCCACCAAGATGCTTAGCAAGCAATGAAATATACAAACCCTAGTAGAGGTGGAGAAGTCGTGAATGCACACCAAGATAGAAATTATAAGAAGTGAGTTTGGAGAAAAGAATGATCATTCATAATCATTAGCCAAAATGGAAAAGAGATAGGTACATATAGGTTGATATTAGGGCACACTCAAGTGATTACCCTAAGTCAACATTATAACACAGTAAAGTATATAACTTAAAATGGACCTAGATAACTCTAACTTAACTAGTTGAAAGAAGTGTAGGCAAACCATAAAGATGGTAAAACCCTACACCAACACCTCTTGAAGTGTATCTTAGGTGGGTAGAATAAATTGGGTCCTGACAATGAGGCCTAATGAGGTACCCAAGCACAATGCAACTCTCATAAAACAAAGAAAAGGAGAAAACCCATAAGACAAAACTCCTCCCCTAAAAGAGAGAAAAGTGACAAATAGTGCATGCTCTAAGGATGTCAGACACAATTAAAAATATGTCCACAAGTGAGATCAATAAAACACATAGAGAGAATAACTAATAATTATCCATAGAAGATGTTGAATCTACCTATAATAGAGCTCATAGAATAATGAATGTAGTTGATGAGATCCTCTTCTTGAAGACTAAAGTAGGTCCATTCACATTAAATAATGTTTCTTCCCTTTCCTAAATTAAGAACATTAATGGTGTACTGCAAGTCTACCCATTCCATAGTGAAGTATGAATGTGGCAGTGGTACAAAGATATCTAAGTATGGTCCAAAACATAAGTTTGGAAAGATCATGCACATGAACAGAATGTAATTCCAGTAGAGTAAACCTATCAGAGGATTGGCATGGAACATTGCTATAAGAATGTCCATGGGAAGAAGAAAGTTTAAATCAATAACTCTTGAAGCTAAAAAAGATATTGAATATGAAGTACATAGATCTATATTATGAATATCAACAGAAGCACAAGATTGGTCGAAGTTCTAAATGTGTGTACTCTCACTAGAAATAGTAGAGTCCTCTATAATACCAAACTATGATGGTTTTGAGGGAGAAAAATATACACATGGTTATAAATAGAGTCTGTAATGGGATGGCTAAGGTTTGGAAAAATCTCATCATGTAGTAGTGGCTTGATAGAAAGAAGATCATTGTCCACCATGGATGTGTCATCACAGGAAATAGGAATGGGAGGAGAGAGCACAATAGTCTTAGAAGAAACTGTAGGAATTAGAGGAGGAGTGACAAAAATCATAGTAGCATCCTCAAAAAGAATTTAAAAAGTGCTCAAAATAGTTTAAGCACAATCTGTGTGCTCTACATGTGGTGTAGGCCCCATGAAATGTGTATCAATAAGTAACCATAGACATAGTCATAAGAGTCTACCCAGTCATTATATTGACTTGGGTCAATAGGAGTAGATACTTGTCCATATAAGAATAGAATAAGCTCCTTTTCGTTGAGTGATAATTTCATGTATAACCTCCATGAAGTATAATTAGTCTTCCCTAGAAGGACCACTAGTGTATAATCAATCTTCCTCCTATGAAATCTATCAAATGGAGTTGTCATGATTAAAAGAAGACACTAAGAAAGTGTTAGACTGCACAAGATACTTTGAAATGATGCCAAAATACTTCATGCTTATAAAAGGGATGTTAGACATAGCTGATAATGCATCAAAATGAGCAATCAATGCATAAATCAATACCAATAGTACACACTCATAATAACTATGTCGGGCACAACCAAAAATGCA